>RJWM01029896.1:0-23889 GCA_004363535.1 Dasyprocta punctata | reverse complement strand
GAGGTAGGCGGAGCGTTGTGAGTTCGAGGCCGGCTTGGGCCACAAGGCGGCGCAAGGCCGACCTGAGCTACATAGTGCGACCCTGCCTCAAAAAACCAGGGCCGGGAGCTTGGCTCAGTGGCTTAAGCGCCTGCCCTGGCAAGCGCAAGGCTGTGAGTTCAATCCCCGGTGCCGCAAAAAAAAAAAAAAAAAAAAAAGAGGATTTTAGTGATCAGAGAAAGTTGGCACAGAGAAATATTTTTCCTTAGGATCAACAAAGAAAATACGTTACAGAGTTCCATAATTCCAGAACTCTGTATGAAAAGCATGTTTTTGCAATCAACCTGGGTAATTTAGTGACTTAAAAAGAATTTGTTTCAAAATAAAAAAAAAATTTTTAAATTAAAATTGCTGGGGATATATCTCAGTGCAAAGACTTTGGATTCAATAAGCAGTACATGAAGAGGGAGACAGAGACAGAGAGACACAGAGAGACAGACAAAGAAAAGAAAGAATGAAAGAAGGAATGAACGAAAGAAAGAAAGAAAGAAAGAAAGAAAGAAAGAAAGAAAGAAAGAAAGAAAGAAAGAAAGAAGGAAGGAAGGAAAGAAAGAAAGAAAAAGCAAAAAAGCAAGAGAGAAGGAATGAGAAAGAATAAGCTTTTAAATTTTTGTTGTACTAAATCGGGGTTTGAGCTCAAGGCCTTTATACAATAAGCAAACCAGTAAGTACACATGAAGACTGTAGCCTCTTTTTAATTTGCATTGCTTCTTAAAGTAGAAATTCTATGAAGAGATGCTGTGTATGGTTTACCCAATCCCCCACGGTGATAATGTCTTTCACACTCTAGTACATTATCGTAACTTCAATATTGACGTTAATAAAGTGAAGAAAACACTATGTAGTAGTCTTGTTAAACTGGTCGTATGTGCCAGGGCTATGGTTTTTCTCTTACACTTGTAGGAGAAATAAGGAAAAAGAAACTATTCCTTCTTTTTGGAAACAAAAATTGCTTCCTTATGATTCTTAAGCCTTTTTCATGACCAGCTGCCAATAGACAATGACTAAGCACTGTGGTTTATTTATAGATAATTTATTTATGCATCTTTAAATATAAATAAAGTACAAATTAATTGTAAGCATGTATCCTCTCCTGTTTTGGGGGAAAACTACTGGAGAATAGTTAATGCTTGTTCATTCTACTGACATTTAGGTAGGTAAGAACAATACCTGAGTGGCTTTTACCATGTCATTCTGTAAAATGTGGGAAAAAAGACTGGAATTTATCAGTATAGGTCTCTCAGCCTCTTTATTTTGAAAACAAGGAAGAAACAAAATGAACATAAACATCTGCCTTGTATTGTAGCAATTTATTTATAAATTTAAAACTTGTATTTTGCCCCCAAAATACATTAAGGCTGTATTTTCAAAATAAATAATTGACTTTTGTAGGATAGAAACATTTTGCAGTCAAAAACTGTATTGTATGGAATGCACCTAAATAAAAACCTACAGCATAGAATTATATTTTATGTGTAATCATCGATGTAGTAGCTACCTTAACCCGAATTATTAAATGTAGTGACATGTGATATGTTTCATGCACTGTTATATAAAATGAACCACAACAGTCAACTTTGCATATTTCATTTAATTTACTTTATATAAAATTTAATTTGACAAAAATATTTTTCAAAAGTTTGGAATGGCTACACTAAAATTTATTTGATCAATATTCTAAGAAATCTATATTTCAGAGTCCTTTATACTACACATGCCACACTTTAGCTGGTGACACCGTATCTTCTGTGTAACTAATGAGGACTCTTCATATACAAATTTACTGATTTGTTTCAGTTTCTGCTATTCTATTCTATTCTATTCTGTTCTATTCTATTTTTTCTATTCATCTATATCTTTGTTTTTATGCCAACCTTTTACTTTATTTTATTTAGTTAGGTTTTTTTTTTTTTTTTTTTTTTTTTTTTTTTTTTTTTTTTTTTTTTTTTTTTTTTTTTTTTTTTTTTTTTTTTTTTTTTTTTTTTTTTTTTTTTTTTTTTTTTTTTTTTTTTTTTTTTTTTTTTTTTTTTTTTTTTTTTTTTTTTTTTTTTTTTTTTTTTTTTTTTTTGCGGCACCAGGGATTGAACTCACAGCCTCACACCTGCCAGACAGGCATTTAAGCCACTGAGCCAAATTCCCGGCCCTAGGTTTTTGAGGCAGGGTCGCACTATGTAGCTCAGGTCAGCCTTGCACTCGCATTCTAGCCCAAGCCGGCCTCGAACTCACAATGCTCCTCCTACCTCAGCCTCCCGAGTGCTGGGATTAAAGGTGTGTGCCACCACGCCTGGTTGACTTTTTATTTTTTACTATTGTGGAGTATGTTTTGAAATCAGGTATTATGATACTAATGTTTCTCTTTCTGCTCATGATTGCTTTGGATATTCTGAATCACTTCAGTCCCATATACATTTTAGGGTTTTTGTTTTTTTATGAAGAATGCCATTAATAACTTGCTGAAAATATCATTGAATCTGTAGATCACTTTCAGTAATTGGCAATTTTAACAATATTAATTCTGCAAATCCATGATCGTGAGTGGTCTTTTCATCCTCCTGTAATTTCTTCAATTTCTTTTTTAAAGTTCTGTAATTTTCACTGTAGACATCATTCAACTTTTTGCTTCCATTGATTCCTATACTTTATCTGGAGTTATTGTTAATGATACTGATCATACATAGTGGGAAAATTTTTAAAGCATGTTCTCTAAATTTGAGATACAGCTGAGGGTGTCTATTATTACCACCTTTGTTCAATTTTAGCCAGAGCAATTATACAAGGTAAAGAAATAAAATCAGTAGAAATAGGATAAGAAGTCAAACTATCTTTGTCTTGAACTATATTATCTTTTAACTAAAATATTATAATAATTCTACTGGAAGTCTTTTAGATCTGATTAACAAATTCAGAAAAATGAAGGTATACAAAATTAACATACCAAAATCAATAGCTTTTCTAAATCTATAATGAACTCACTAGAAAAAAATCAGAAAATTACTCATTTCTAATTGGAAATTTGATTAACCTTTAACAGACTTTTCTGTGAAAATGTAACCATGAAACAAATAATAAAATGATAAATCTGGTGATTTTAGGAGTGTAGCATTAGAGTAATAAAATTGCATAAACTATTGTAGTCATCCTAATAATTATAATACACATTGTTAAGTTTTTCAGACAGAGAAACAGAGAGAGAGACAGAGACAGAGACAGAGAGAAAAAGAGAGAGAGACAAAGAGGCCTTCATTGTGGGCACGGGAGGGTTGCAAAAGAGTGCAAGTTCCCTTAAAGGACACAGAGTCGGGGAGTTGCTTTTACGGGATAGGGATTGGGGTGGAGGCTGCATGAGTGGACAGGCTATTATGTTGGGAGAGGACTGGAGTGCTTTTTGGTGTAGGGCATGGAGACTATCTAAGTGGACAGTGTCAGGAGGGGTATTGGAGGACCTTTGGCATGTGCACAAAAGGGAAACCCAAAGTTTATTGTTTTGGGGCCAGAAGACGAGCACAGAAGTTAGTGTAGGAGAGATATGCTGTTGTTTTTGGGATGGATGCCATGATGGAGTGGTCCCGTGCAGAATCTGGCAGAGTCCGATATGAGAAGAACCTGTCATTTTGGTATTATGGGGAAAACGCTCTCTTAGGCTGCTTCCTGTTGGCAAGGGACATCATGGTAGGGGCTGTTGTAGTTGTTGGGGTGACAGGTTGTGCTCACGTAGAAGATGGTATCAGGGGTCTCGGCCAGGACAAGGAGGTTTTTGGTAGTGAAGGCCCACAAACTGGATTGAAGAAATCTTGAAAAAGTTTAAATAGACAAGGACCTATAAGCAAAAAAATAGCAAGTAGTATGAGGGGACCCGTCAAGGGTAGAAGACAGGGGACCCAGTCTCCTATGGAAGACCAGATGGAAAAATCTTGACAAGAGGACTCCTTGGTTTTAGAGGCATTATATTTGTGGATCTTTTTGGCCTTATTCATAATAACAACTGATTGATTAACAAAGTAACAGTATTTTTTTTCTAGCATGGCACAGATGCTCCCTTTTATATCTAATTTATGACATGTTTTATATGTCTTTTGATTGTACTTTTCTGCTGGATGTTTAAGAACAAGTTAAGTTGAGACCTATACCAATTAAAATTAACCTTTTTTTATCTACCAAGGTCAGTTAAGTCTCCTCAGGATTTGTCTTGAAACCATGTACAAAGTGTTCTGGGTGGTTCCTCTTTCTTTAATCACAATATAATATTGGAAAAATAGGCCCAATTCAGTAAATTTTGAGTTGTTTTATTGTCATTGATAAATACCTAGGCATTGAAAACATTATGAAAAATTAAATTCTTAATATAATGTTTACTTTACATGTTTTTATAATATTAAGTGGTACATAGAATCTTAAAAAAAAATTATGGCACTGAACTAAATTTTACAGATATAGTATTTCACCATTCTTGACAATATTTAATTAATATTGCTAGTAACATGAATTGGATAACAGTAATACTGTACAGAGACCTTTTGTTTACCAATTTACCTGTTTAGTGACTATAATGGTTGATACATTGTGTCAACTTGAGAAGTCTAGAAGTTTAGTTAAGTAACTCAGCAGTTCTACATCCTAGGGCATAAAGGACATGCCCTTATGGCTCTAGGATATTGTTAATTGTGTCAACTTGATAAGTTTAGAAGTTTAACTAAGTGACTCAGCACTCACGTTGTAAACATCCTCCGCCTGTGTAATAAGAGGATGTGGAGACGGTGTGAGTGCTACCTCCGCCCAATGGCTGGGAGCCTGCATACAATATAAGGGAGGAAATGAGGCTTGTTTTCCACCTTTTGGCTCTGGCTGCCTTTTTTGTATTCTGCCGCCTTGAACTGTTACCTCTGTGCCATGCAGACCTGCTTTGGAGCCAGCTGATTATGGACTGAAACATCCACACACTGTGAGATAAATAAACATTTCTTTCCTTATTTTTGGGTATTGGATATTTTTTCTCAGCGATGAGAGAAAAGTAGCTAACTCAGACTGTTTAGACTTATGACTGAGGCAAGCTGTTTGGACTTATATCCAACCATTTGAACATAGGACCCACTTTTTTAGGTACAGTTATGTATATCTTGTCTACAGAAACTCAGTGTCTCTTTGTACAGAATACCTTGTTAATACAGTAGTGTAACTTTTGCTGATTGTACTGTACAGTAATGCAGTTTTGCTCCATTTTACATCACAGTAGTGAGTATAAAAGTTATGCAAATAAAAGCAAAGTCATCAAGTTGGAGTGTTTTTTGACCATTTCTTTGTTCTAAATATTGTATGTGTATACTATATCCAATTCCTTGTCTAGTGATCAATTCATCTAATGGCTTAATTGCAGGAAAAAACTCAATTTGAAACCAGGAATGCCTGTAGACATTTGTATTTTAAGCACATTCACTAAGCATGTTGTATGAATAAACACAGCATTCATAAAACGATGAATGTCTTCAAAATATGTGTTATCTCTATAATATCTGATATTGGGGAAAAGTAAGCCACAACATTGCTTCAATATCCAAAAAGATTTGCTTCAACATTCAAGAAAAATATGGTTTGCTTGTTTTGATGCAGAGAGTGATTTGGGGCACGGTCTTATATGATCATGGTCACATACGATACAGGCAGCACTGCTGTTCTAAAGGGACAGAAAAATTTAGCAGTGCACTTTTTTATTGGGCTCACTTTTAAGGACTACTTGCTCCCAATAGTTCTTCAGGTGATAATAAAACTGATTCATCTGGGGCTGGAGATTTAGCTCAGTGGCACAAGCACCTACTTGACAAGAGCGAGGTCATAAAGTTCAATCCCAGGTATCAAAACAAACAAACAAACAAAAAATCTAAAGACAAATAAATTCTCAGATATAAAATAACCCTTTGGAAGTGATGCTACCTTTGGAACTTTTTGATGTACAGAAACATGTCATTTCAAACGAGTGCACATTTTTTTCTCAACAGTGGTATGTACACTTCTGAACCACAGGAGACAATTGAATAATTATTACAGTTATTAAGGACTCTGTGATTGTTTATGTGTTTCATTTTTGTTTTACACTCCTGCCTAGCAACCTCTTTTACTATATACTTTAGATGTCTTTTTATCCTCCAAGGTATTTACTGCAGAAGAGAGCAGAAGAGGGACTCCATTAATGCCAGTTTTATGGTCAAGAATGTTTGCCATTTCCCATGATTTTTACAGAGTCAAGCAGGTTCATGGTTCTGTGACATCTCAGTAGTATTTCAGTTTCATTGGTCCCTTACAACGACCTGTAGGAGCCTCTTTATTAATAAGTTAAAATTATACATTCAAAAAAACAGTTCCCAGCAATATCAACTGTGGGATCAATGTAACCTTGAAGAATTCATGAAAGCTGCTAAGAAACCAGGAAAGAGCACTAAGAAAATTTGGGAATAGATGACTTATTGATTTTCTAAAGATTCTATGTGGATTGCATCAGTTTTGCAAACATAATTATTGATAAGCACTTTCTACATCATTGCTACATCATAAGATATTCTGGATTTCTGAATAATTTCCATCCCTAACTTTTCTAACAAGTAAGGGATTGATACTGTCTGAACCTAGCTGAGGTGCTGATACGTTGTGTTTTGGATGTTGTGTCTTATTTTAAAAGTTTTTGGAGAACATGCATCCTTCAGAAAAAAAATGATTTCCATTGAAATATTTTGATAATATGTTGTCTAACACAGACATCCTTTGTTTAATAACCTACCTGGTGAAAAACTGTTTAGACTTACAACCAAGGTGCACTACTCAGACTTACAACACACCGCTTGGACTTAAAACTGTACTTTTTTTCTTTGTACAGGTCTGTACATTTTGTTTATAGACTCTCAGTATCTCTTTTTGTACAATATATCTTGGTCATACAGTCCTGTAATTTTTGCTGACTGTATTATGCAGTACTGTATTTTATGCTTTGTTATACATTACAGTACTTGATGCAATAGTTATGCACATAAAAGCAAAGTCATCAAGTTGGAGTTTCCTTTGATGGTTTCATTGTTCTAATATTGTAATGTATACACTATATACAATCCCTCACTTAATGTTCAATTAATTCAAGAATCTTGTAATAGGAATACAACTTGGTCATTAAAGGAGGGGTGTCTGTAGCATTTTTCATCTAAGAATATGATGATATGGCATTGTTGCTATGTTTTAAATTGAAAATTATTATTTTGTAAAGAATAGTACTACAAATTTTCCAAAAAACTTATCTAGAATATTTTATCTGTTCTGAAGATAATTTAAAGTGATATTTAATAATCCAATGTGAAATACATGTACCATATGAATATATAGATATATAAAGACAAGTTCAGAAGTTACCTAACTATAGAATCAAATATTCATATCAAGGCTGACTGGCTTAGCTATGACGCTTTCTTAGACAAACAAGAAACAACAAATTATATGAAAGAAAGGAAAAGGCCATTTACATTTGGGTGCTTCTTCAGCTATTGCTGGAAAAATACTAAGAGATAAGTGGGATAGACTTTTTTCTGTAATGCATTATTATTTCAAACTGTCAATATAATTATAAAAATGACCATAAATCATGCATAAAAATATATTTTCTATGCAGAGATATTCCTTTACTATCACTAGTTTCCATGTGAACTTAACATGGCAATTACAAAGCTCAAGGTGGAGCTCATAAGTGGTCTCCAGTCCAAATATTCACTCCTTACATTTCAGGTAGCCTGTAAATAAATAAATGAATATTGCAAAGGTATTATATTTGAATTTGGAGTCTGAATTGAGTACTATGAGAACAGACATAAGACTTATAACCAAATTCATGATAATAGAAACTGCAATGACCAAAGAATGCAAATTTTATGCTTTTCAGAACATAATTTCTGGCAATTTCAAATTCTTACTTCTTTTCTTTTCTTCATTCTTTTTGAAACAGGGTTTCACTATATAATTCAGGCTGAGTTTGAACTCACTTTGTTGCCCATTCTGGCCTTGAACTCACAGTGATTCTCCTGCCTCAGCCTTCTCAGTGGTAGGATTATGGTGTGCATCACACCTGCCTTTTTTAAAAAATTTATTTCCTTTTTTAAAGTCATATACCCATTAAGATGCATTTTATTTGTTATACATTTTCTTAAAATGTAAGGTACTTGTATTAGCCAGTTTTTTTGTTTTTGGTTTTTTTTTTTTACTGTGACCAAATACTTAAGAAAATCAACTTACAGAAGGTAAGATTCAATTAGACTCATTGTTTCAGAGGTTTTATTCCAGGGTAAATTACTGCACTGCTTTTTGGCCTGTGGTGAGGCCTGCTTAAAATGAGAGAATTAAACGCTGAATTGATAAAGTAAAATATGAAGCAGTGTTAGTGAAGGGTCATACTTTTCTAAATTATGATTTTTAATGGTTATTATTTCACCTAAACTATCATAAGCCTTTTCCCCATATCATTATTAAATGATTTTATAAATTAAGAACCAATTAAGAAAATATTTTATATTTGTTGTGGTTGTTACACTGATCATAGAGTTATGCTGATGAACATTGTTTCATTTTATTGTATATATGACTAGACATAAATACACAATGCACATGTTTAAAATATATTAGAAAAAGCCAAAAACTATAATCAATTTTGCAAAAACGAAAGTCATTCTGCTAAGTGCACATACGCACACAAGCACTAACTGATTCTCAGGTCTTTATTTGAACTATTAACACCTTTTTATCTATTTATTTTTAGTTTTAAAATGATAAGGAAAGTATGGAAACTGGTTTCTTATTATTCCAACATCTTATTAAAAGAGCACTAAAGGAATCTAAAATAGACATTTCACAGTATCATATAATTTAAACAATTTAAGCAAATAAAATACATTCATAATTAAGAAAATTAAAATAGAAAATAGTGAACAGTGACAAAAAGAAAATCATTAATTGAGACAAGTAATTTTTATATAAGTTAATATTTCATTATGTTTTTTACAGATATTCATTTTGTCAGAATAATGAATTAATCTTTAGGTTGCATTTATCTAGTGGTCTAACAATATAAAGAAATATTGTTAGAGAACAACAATTTTCAAAACAGGTACAACTCTTTGATGCAAAGAAAAGATATATAATCAAATAAATAGAATTTAAATGTATTAAAATTGCTTATTATTTCTTAGTTTCATTTTTTACAATAAATAGCCTTTGTTTGGTTTTCAAAGACATTTGAATTTTACTGCATAGTTATTTCAATTAAATATAATTGAGATCATTTACATTGGCTAGTAGGTTTCAGTTTCAGAATATCTAAAAAGTAAAGAGAAATTAAAATACTCAATTTTTTTCAGAAATCAGCTTTGTTTAGATTTTCTTTCAGAGATATTGCATGTATAATGTTAATTTCTTAAACATTCAGAAAAATTTTTATATGCATGTTTTAAAATACAACATTTAATATACTTGACTTAAATGACTAATTAAACCAAAATATTCTTATAACTCTTCCAGTAAAAGACAAAACATTGAGTAATTTATCTCTCTGAATTTTATAAATAATTCAAAGAAATATGATTCACAATATGTTATAACATTAAAAATGTGTATCTCATTTATAATAGTGCACTCCATAATGAGATATAGTAATGATAAAGAAAACTCACTTTCTGTGAATGTCAAAGTGCAAAGTAAAAATGCCTAAAAAAGATTGAAGTCAAGGACAACCATAATTGTGTAAATTCTGAATACATAATATAAAATTCTAATGTTAAAATATGCATTAATCACACTTTCCAAAGCATGAAAAAATAATTTTTGTTATGAAAGAACTGATGAATGAAGACTTCTGGGTTGCTTGTTAATATCTTTTAATTTTCCAATTCCAAAGATTTCATAAATTTTGAATACAGAGCTTTTATTGATCACTCAGGAGACATAATAATATATCTCAAAAATTTTTAATGCTATAGATTTTACCATATATGTGTTGTCCAAAACAAAGTAAATATTGAAGACAATATGATTTGCTTTTGAATATATGTAACATTTATCAATTCATAATATTGAGATAAATAGTTTTGCTTTTGTTACTTAGTAAATTCTTAGAAATTTTTTGTTGTTTTATTTTGTTTTGTTTCAGTCATGGTCTTACTAGGTTGTCCAGGTTGACCTCGAACTTGCAGCAATCCTGCTTCAGCCTCCCAAGTGCTCCACAAGTCCACAGGCACCAAGTTTGTCTAAGAAAAATAAGATATTAGGTAGAAAATATCTATCACAGGCCATGATGCTTCAGAAGAGTGTGGATGCTATGCAAATGGACTTTCAAATCCCCATAGTGAAGCCCATAGAAGCTGTAGACTAAAGGCTTTCATACTATATTTCCTATTTCTTACTTACAGAGGGCTGAATAGTATGCTACTATGGCTGCCCCAAGATATCCTCTCATAAACAAATATAAACAGAAATAGAAGGCATTTGGCTGAAGTCACACTTCCCAGAAACTTCAGCAGAGTTTGTTTAAAAATACAACTGTTGGATTTCCTCGCATTCTTATTAAACAAAAGTTTTTTGACTTTTTTCTATTTAATTTTGTAGAGCACCTTGCATCAGATCTAACTCTAAAGACAACTGACAGAACGTTTTTCTCTATGAAATATTAATTACAGAAAAGTAATCCTTCAATTTTAGAACTTTAAGATGTGTCTGCTACTACAGGAGATAGATGACTTGTGCATGATCAGTTTCATTTTAAACTCTTTGAGCACATTATTAGATTGTTCAATATATTCAAATTTTAGAAAGTTAAATATTTGAAAAGTACTAATAACAATCTGCAGTGCATCAAGTAATCTTTGCCTTGACAAATATTGTCAGAAGTTCCCTTTCAGAAGCATTGTTTTCCAAAATTATATCATTAACCATCAAGTGTGCCTTCAAGTATATAAAAGTGCAGGTTCAAATCAGGTGAAATTTTATCTTTGGTAAACATTAGAACTATAATGCCCCTCAAAAGGCTCATATGTTCACATGTGGGGTTATTGAAGTAAATGCATCATGGGGGCACTATAGTCATTAGTGCATTAATTCACCCAAGAATCCTTAGCTGATTATGTTGTTAGGACGTAAGTTCTCCTCAGAAGGGGTGGGTCCCTGGGCATCCTCCTTCTGGTCCTTTCTTCTCCCTCTCCTTCCTTGTCACTGTGACCTGAATATCTTTTATCCACTACACACTTCCAGCGTTCCCTTCTTGCCTTTGAGCCAACCAATTATGAAATCAATACTTTAAAAACCAAAAGCCACAATAAACCCCTCCTCCTGTAAATAGTGGGGCTCAGCTATGTCAACCACAGACCATGATGGGAAAAGGATTCAAGACATATTTGGGTATCAGAGAAGTGGAGTCATTTTACCTGATCATGTGGTTCAGAAGCTTTTTAAACTATTGCATGGGGGGAATTTGAAAAAGTTTGGAAATGATGACTAGAGAAGCCCTAGAATGCTATATACCAAGATTGATGGGAGATTTTGTTTAGCTCTCAGAAGAACAAAATGCAGATAGAAATACACCCAGTAAAAGTCATTTTCAGGAGGTGACAATGGAGAACAAAGACACAATTAGCAATTGGACTAGAGATGATCTATTATATGCCCTAGCAGAAAACTTGTTGACATTTTGTCATGAGATTTTGCAGAAGACTGAGTTCAAGGGATGCAGACTAATTAACATCGTGGAGAAAATTTCAAGGGAGTCCCACATTCAGTTAGTAGCATGGGTACTGCTTCCTGCTTTTGGTCAGCTTCATAGAGAAAGCTTGGATCAAAAATCTAATTACAGAGTATGCAGTTTCATCATAAAGTCAGAGTAAAACTGGGGAAAGGTGAGCTGAGGTGGTGAAAAAATGAACATCAAAGAGATGCCAGGTACTCTGTATTAGGACAATAGATAAAACGGCCTCAAAGATGCAGTAGCACAGAAATCAGTTAAGATCTCACTTGCAGTTTCAAGGGTGCAAAACTGTATAGCGTTCATTTGAGAAGAGAATTTATGCCCATCTCCACTCCAAAAGGGCTTCCTAGGGAATTTGTTCCCTGGGATTTGGAGTTTATATCTCACAACATCTAGACTTGGGTGTGCTGGACACCGAGATTCAGGATTTAATGTTTGCCCTGATGGGTATTGGTCTTGCTTTGGTCCAATTCCCTTCTATCTCTCTCTGTTTCCCCTTTTTGGGGGAATGTTTGCTCTGTGCCATTATATGTTGGCAATATTTCACATTTTTTTTTATTTATACAGGGGCTCACAGCTAAGAGTTTTTGCTTTGCATCTCAGAAGAAACTTGGATTTAGACTTTTCAGCAATGTTGTACCTATTAAAATTTTTGCTATTCTTAGAGACAGACTGAGTGCATTTTGCATAAAAGGATGGACATGAGTCTTTTGGGGGCCAGGAGAGGAAATTTATTCTTTAGATCTAGAATATCCTTGCAAACATTCCTGTTTTCAGAATTGGGAGTTTTCTGAAGTGATAGGATGGTGAGCCTGCTGTGTGTATCCATGAATTAACCCACTCATGAATCCACAACTAGACATGCTATCACAAGACAGGGCCTGGTGGCAAGAGAAAGACCCCTGGGAGTGTAACAAGTGTTAGTGTACAAACATCCTTGGCTCCTCCCTTCTCTCTGGGTTTCCTGGCTTCCATGATGAGAACAGCTTTTCTGTGCCAGACCTTTTCACCACACCCTTCTTGTCTTGGAGCCAGCTGTGGACTGAATCTTCCCACCACTGTGAGCCAAAATAAACCTCTCTCCTTTAGGATGTGAGTGTTGGGTTTTGTGTCCAGAGACAGAAAGTGAGTAAGACATCCTGATTAATATTTCCACATACATTTGAATAAAATAAATGATTGATTTAATAATGTATCAACTACTGACAATACATAACTAGTATAAATTAATATTTCATATTTCACATTTATATTTATACTGTCTTCATTATATCAAGTATAACTCCTACTAAACATTCTATTGTAATTTAATTCTGACAGTAAAATTATTATACGTAAAAAGATTTCTTTTTACTTGTAATATTACAATCAAATCCCAAATAATTTATGTTTTACAAATTTTAAATTGAATTTTTAAATACAGCATATAGCTTATCTTTACTTTTATTTCACAAAACAATTGACTTAAGGAAAACAAAAACAAAACACAGAAATGTGTGTACTTTCTTTAAAATCATAGAAAATAAATTGTTAGTGTTAACAAGCTTTAGTTATATGGTACCTAATGTTTGCAATTTTACAGATTTAACAAACATCACTTATACACATAATTATGAAAATTTTTGAATTCATCAGAGTAGTAAACATTTTAGACTCTATATTCTGAACTAAATTTGAGAATTCCTCCAAATTTCACATGTTGGAGCCCTAAGCTCCTGTGATGCTATAATTTGAGACAGTGTATGTGAAGAGGTGATTAACATTAAATGAGCAGATGGAGGTGGGACTGTAGTAGTACAGAACTGGTGTCCTTCTAGGAAGAAGAAAAACCACAGAAATTTGTCTTCACTCTGAGCACACAGAAAATAACCAGAAAGTAACATCTCACTGAAAAATTAATTGATCAGCATTTTGACTTTAAACTTTCCACTTCCAGAAATAATAAATGTGTTTGTTTAAAATGACCCAATCTATGGTCAATTTATGGTCAGTTTTATTGTGGACCATGACCAAACCAAGACCAATACATTAAATGTTATTTCTTTAACTTATGTATGATCTAATAAAATGTATATTTTAATAAAAAATAAAGTAAGTAAGAGCCACTATTAGTCATTGCACAACACTGTAGCTTTTTCCAATGCTAAGCACTGAGCACATGTATCTTTGCAACATGTCTTCAAACTATTTTCATCAGATTTGTATTTTTAAAAAATTGTCACAATAGAATAAAATAAAGGTATTTGTCTCATTTTACCAGATTGAAAGGGGATTATGTTCCTCTCTGAAATCATATAATCACTTCCATTCAAATTCAATCCAACCCTAAAGTTTTGTCAAAATTTAAGTTTCTGTTAGATGTCTATAGATAAATAAAAAGTACATGTTCCTGGAATTTGAAATACTGAAATCATCTAATTTTTCTTTTTAAAATCTATTATTTTTGAATAGTCATTCTCTTAAGTCACTTTTGTTATCTCCTAATAATGCCTTTTGTCTATTAAATTTCTTCCAATTAAAAAGTTCTTCCCTAAATTCCATATATATTACTGTTACAAGAAGTACCTTTAAAACTTATGAATAATTAATAAAATTACAGATTCACTGAACTGCTTTCATAATTTTATTGTTTCCAGTGATTTGCACATTGTGTAAGGGTGATTCTAACCAAATTGAAATGACCACAGTCAAATTATGCTTGGAAGGTTTAACCAAACATTTACTTTCACTACCTAAACTCAGTTGTTCTAAATTTTAAGAAAGAAGATAAAAATATTTACCAAGGAGGTTCTATACAAAGTATATGGAGCTAAAATATTTGTTAGAAAGTTTTTATCTTTAGCACATTATGCACATACATAGTCACTAATATAAATGCCATATTATTTCCAAAATAAATTATATCTATACTATGTTTCTTATGCTGCAAGTTTACATGGAAGATTATTAGATTTCCCTATGAGGTGAGTCACAGAAAAACATTTCATTCCTTTTACACTTAAATGCTGCAAAGGACAAGTTTCTTTTGGAAGAACAGGAACAGGAGAAACTATTATTTTAGCAGTGGATATGTGGTTTTGTATTGCAAATCATGTAGAACCTTCTCTTGTATTCTGATGGTTTAAAAATTATCATCTTAAATTTAGTAATGAAATCCATGAAGGGGGAAATTATGGGTACTGAATTATTAGATATTTTCTGTGACATAACCAAAGTTTTTCCATTTTACAGAAAGTTTAAAAATAGTATAGTTTATAAAATCAATAGAACTGACATTTTTATCACGCATATTTATTAGATACTCTGTTTAAAAACACAAAAGTGTTGCTGGAAGATTAATTGTGAAGCTCAAAGACAAAGTCAGCTAACGGCAGGATACTTTGATCTCTATATTTTCTGCAAATAAAAATGAAAAGAGCAAACTAGAAAACACAAAAGATCAAAAGAAAGAGATTAAAACAATATCCAACATCTTCTTGAGACATCTAAGTTGTCTCAGAAGTATGCTATTTCTATTTAATTCTTTATCAGAAACAAAATAATGAGAGTAATTAAAAATGTAGTCTTTTAATGGCAACATAAAGGTGACCATAACAAGAGTAGTTATTTTCATGATATTATTTTGACGTTTTAATCATCCTTTTCATCACTAAGTAGTTCACTGCCCAATTTTGTGTTTATTTGGGGGACTTTCATACACATGAGGTTAACTTGGATGTTAATTTGTGTTTATAAAGAGCAAGCTAACTGTCAATTTTGATTAGTTAAATTAATGCTTTGTTTTATTAATTTCGATCTTCAAAAAATATTTTTTGTGCAAACTTTACTGATATTAAGTAGTCTAATTATTTCAATATAATTGTTACATCCTATGGTAAACCAATTGTAGGTATATTTAGCAGTGGAAATTTTTAGAAGTTCCTTCTACCAGCGAAGTGACCTTATTCAGTTGACTTTTCTTTCGCATGGAATTTCTACGAGGCCGCTGTTTACACTCATGCTATCTTCGCTGAACAGCACGCCATTCTTCCCCTTCCTGTGTAAATGCCTATTTGTCCCGTGAACCTCTTTTTAAGTCTGTTTATTAAAATTATTCATCATTCTTTATTTCTTTTATTCCATCACTAAATTGTCTACCTTCTTCAGTTTTATCTTTGCCTCACTGTGTTTCTCTTTTATCTGCTTCTCTAAAAAATATAAAAATCCCGCCCCATGCAAAATCAGATACTTTTATTCTAATCTCCGAGTTTAGCATGTTATTGTTTTATAAAAGAAATTAAGCAATTGAAAATATAAATATTCAAAATTTCCATGTCTCCATAGTGCCATTTTCCCATGTAAAAATATCAGTGGCATATTGTAAGGTGAGTCATGAAGATTACACTTTTCTCCAGAATCATTTAAGGAGAATTTGTCGTTATAAATGAAAATCTTTTATCTCAATATATGTAACAGTCAATAAACATCTACTGGCCATTGTACACTATTTGGAGGAAGTCAGTATTAAGTCAGTGGTTAATGATAATTCCATGGTACGGTAAGATTTGATAAGGAGCAAGTTTTGATATTGGGCAAGCTCTTCTCTATTCTTTAAGTAATGTCTAGATGGAGAGCACCATCTCTGTATTGCAAAGTTTTAACATTTGACAAAACTGCACCATTTTAATTGGTTCTGCTAAGTCATGCATAAATCATTCCAATATTGCCTTTGAGTTTTTGTAACATAACAATTTATATTGCATCAGTTATGTATAAGAAATATTCTGATGTTTGTAAGAATACTTTTTCTTGTTTTTTACTGTTTGGTTCATAAGTCAACCAAAGATTATTCAAGCTAGGCAGAAATTTGCATTTAATATAAAATAGTAAAATTCCTTTGTAATGAATTTGAAAAATAGATGTGAAATAGATTATTCCAAATATAACAGAAAGATAATGAAGAGACTTATAACTCACAGAATAATATATTATCTTTAAGAAAGTTTGCATTGTATCAGAATATTAGAGCAGTGTTTCTTTTTGTTTTAATTATTATTCATTTATGTTTGTTGTATATTTCCACAGACAACACTTACAGTAAAAAACAAAAATCACCACTTGAAATAAATTCTAATAATTAAAATGCATTTCTATACAAACAATGACTGACATATTATTATGCCCAGAGTTGAAAGTTTACATAGAATTTTTTAAAATTAAAACTGGTAAGTATAAATATGAAGTTCATTTTTAAATCCAATTTTATACAGGCCACTTTTCATAAAGCTGTATATTTTCTACTACCACAAGTGGAATTCTGATTGACATAAATTTTTCTTTCCTTCTGTATCTGGTAAAAATAAATAATATTTTTGTTGAAGGGTTTTGCAATTTGATCGATGTAAATACTAAAATTGTTTTCCTCAGAGGATTTTTTCCTAAAGATAAATACATTTTAAACCCTCTTCCAGAGCCTGTGTCTATAGTAAACTTTATTACAAGAGGAATAGTCACATAGAAAGCAGCATTGCCCTGGACATTGAAGCAATGAACTCTACAAAGTGGAAATTTTGAGGGTATTTTTGTATGTTTTATAGCATTTATGAGAAAGTCTCCACTGCCTGTATTAACAGCAAATGATTTCTGAAGTTTCAAATTATCTTATTGTTTGAGGTGAATTAAAATTGACAGGATGTAGTCAGGGTTACTACTCAGACAGCATGACATAAGATGACCCTGGGGAAAGCACTGACTCTCCCAGAGGTAGCAGATCCCCACACTACTGCAATATGGTATATACTTCTTCATATCCTCCCTATTTGAAGCAGAATTATTCAGATAATAAAAGATAATCATGCACCCCATCACCCCCTCTCTATGCAAGTTTAATTTTATTTACTCATTTTTTTGTTTCGGTGAAATGATTTTATTGGATAATGTTGTTTATTATATATGTCGCCCCATAAGAATGTAAGTTATTTAAATACAAGGATCATTGCATTCCTGTCCAACATTGTGCCTGCGGTGCCATGGCCTAATATGTGCTAAAAATCAGTGATAGGGTATGAGGAACCGGTCACACAGGTGAGTGTGTATGGTGGCTGAGTCATGACTGTAATGGTAGATTTTCGGTTAGGTTGATTAATGATAACTGATAAAGAATGCCAACTGGTATCATGTTTTATTTAGACAATCTAATGATGCCTCATACCTCTCAATAGAAGTTTACTAATTTTCTTTAGTTCTTCTTGTTTTGAAGTTTGTGCTCTTATTCCTTGTTGTTTTCTTTCTTTTCTGAACTTTTCATATTTTTTGAACTCTCATAGGATTCAAGGCAGCCATTTCTTCATTTTTCAGTGCTGGCAAGGTTTGACTCAGTTGTGCCTATCGCATGCTTCTAACAAGTACTCTATTATCTATTCATAGAACTGGGTGACAATGTATTTACTTGAGTCTAGACAGAGTTGTTACTCGGTTTTGATTTATTGTTTTATTTTTTATCTCCACGGAAAGTTTCAAAGTTCAATTTGATATGAAGGCAAAGTGAGTAGCAGGTATTAAACGATCTTCAGTTCTGCTAACTGAACGAACATATAAACCTTAGCAAAAAAAAAAAAAAAAACGCATTCAAATTATTGTTTATGAAGCAAATACAAAACACTTAGAGACACGATTTCTATGTTAGGCCATGTTTATATGATCTCCAAATAATCCACTTCAAAGAGTCAAAGAGTTCTTTGTAAATAGTGGCAAGCAAGTCATTTCATGATCCAGCTATTACATCAACACTTCAGGATTCCTTCTGAATGCAGACTGTTGATACCCTTCGGCCTAGTTTCCAGCTGGCAGTTTTGGACATGCCATTGAATTTTTCAGTTTTTCATCACTTCAACAATGCAGTCTATTTATCATTTAACATTTTAAAAATCTTTTTTGTATTACAGATCCAAATGCCATACGTATCAACAAATTTTCTCAATCTTTCATTCGAAATTATTTTTTGTTTTTCACTAAGGCCAATAAAAAGTATCTCATTACTATTATAATAGCATTGTACCATTCTAGCAAAATATAACTTTTCTCTCTTGAAGAAAGGAAATGAACAACTGGTAGCATTTAGTTTGACACACATGCAGTGTACTAGATTGAAGATATTTCCTAATTTACAACAGGTTAAAATCATCTATGGAAGCAATAAATTGATTATTTCAGGTGTTAGATATTCATCAGGTGAAGTGCCCTATCTGAAATGCTTGGGATCAGAAATTTTTAAAGTTTCAAGCATTTTGAATTTTGGAATATTCAAAAAGTCATTAACTGATTAAGTATTTCCACATGAAATATTGGAGACTTAATGAAAGATATGTACCATTATAAGGAAACTATCTGCTTCAGTTATAGTTAATGTTTTATTACAAAATAGCACTGAAAAGACAACAGTGTAAGAAAAATAGTGCTTAACTATTGCTTTTATATTGTAATGTAGAATTGTATACTTATTTTTCTTTGTTTTGTTTGAGTATTTGTGTCTCGTCTTGAAGAGCAAAGATAATTTTAGAAAACTTGTTCAGTATGAATTACTGAGTTTCAAAATTTATTTTACAATATTGTCTCTCAGTCAAAAAGTGAAAGATTACAAATGCTAAAAGGAGGAAGTACTAAATATACATCGTGAATAGCCAAATTTAGTGTAGACTATGATTAATGGATTTCTGGATGCCATTGCTAACCTATTTTATATTTCATGTATCAATTACCACCTTTATTGGTAGCAATTCAAAATAAATGCCTTCCCTTGCCAACTTTATGATTTTGGCGTAGCTTATCACATTAGGCCACTTGTTCTCCTTTCTATTTCTTTCTTCTGAAAGTACAGTACAGAAGTTGACCTGATTTGTCATGATAGTTGCTCTTCTCTTTCCAAATATAGTCACTGTCTTGTACTCAGAGTAGAACTGAAAAATGAGTTCTTAGTCCTTACAACTTTTCAATGATGAAAATGAGATATTACATGCTGTTAATACCCTGTAATAAAATATTTGTTAACATTTGTTTAGGTCATTCTGTACAAAGCAAAGTATATGATACCTATTTTTAATTGCTACTTATTTTAAACTTAAGTAGTTTTTGTAAAACTAAAGAAATGATATTTTGACCAATGCAGTAATTAAAATATAGTTTTTTTTTCTTTCTGGTTTACAAATCATAAGCCTCATGACAAACCACCATACTGAGGGCATTCTGTTCATTTATATTATTATAAAGTGTTTGTTATTCTTGGGAAAAATCAGCCGTGCTTTTTCCAGAAACTTGTAAGAAACAGTAGCAGAAAGCCCACACACAACTCCATTTTAAGTTGTGATTGGGGGATTTTTACCCTGCGAGAGGAAAGCCTGCTATTCAATAATCCCTGCATATTCAAACTGCATGCCTGTAAATCCCAGCACTCAGGAGACTGAAGCAAGAGGATCACTGAGAGTTGGAGACCAGCCTGGGCTACAAAGTGAGTTCAAGGCCAGCCTGAATTGCATAGTGAGAACCTGTCTTAAAAAATAGGGCTGGGGATTTAGCTCAGTGGCTTAAGCACCTACCTGGCAGGTGCGAGGTTGTGAGTTTGATCCCCAGTACCAATAATAATAATAATCCCAACATATTGTAGTTGTTCAATATATTCTTGTGCAATTGAATTTAAATGAAATTCATTATATCAACACTTCATTTATATTTGGTGTTGTTTAGTCATAACTATGTAAGGAAAGAAGAGTAGTAATAACATCTTTTGTGTATATAAAGAGAAAATAAGGTTTGAAATGAAATTATTACTGTCAGAACATAGATCCAATTTTGTAGGAATAATCATCTTTATTTTTCCTGTGGTATGGACAATGTGGGGTAGAGATCATCAGATTTTTTCCTGGTTCTGTTTTTCTTCTAAAGATCCCCATCAAAAATGTAGTTTCTGGAAAATTTTCCCTATTTCTATCATAAAACTAACCAAATGTATGTGTTCAGAAATGTGTTACTAAACATTTTTAGTGAAAGACAATCAGAAATTTTTAATTATCCACCTGCTAAGAGGGCACATTCCAATATTTTATAGCTTCAATTATCTATTTTAAGAAAGTTACACCACAATTAAATGTTTAAATATCGTCAAAACACATCAGCCATAAATGTAAATATTGTTTCTTTCTACAATCAGTATTTATTGAAATCATTGCATAAACCCATGAATTGAACAGTGGCAATATTTTAAAGTTTGTGTGGTAACTATTTGCCAAATAATGGTGGAGAAATAAAACTAATTTTATGTTGCATAAGTAGGAAAATTTAACAATGACATTCATATAATCAATGTATTTATTTTAGGAAGTATGTCTGAAAATCGAACTTCTGATTGAAATGAATGATCCCAGAATAAAAATTTAATATGAAATGTATAAGTTGGATGTATAGGTAAATAGTGGTCTTTCAGTTTGAAACCATGTGCTCTAAATCTATTAAGTGCAATTATGTTGCACAGCTTTAGATATTTATTTTTAAATGTGAAAATCATTCATGACTTCTCTTTTCAAACACAATTGTTGTAATCCATTCACTATTAATTTTCTGCTGAAATTTTCTAGGTATTTGCTTAATATCTCCTTTATTCCAATGTATTAGTTGTTGTGTGTATAGCAATGAAACACAAATCTCCTACCTTCATCAAATTTGCATTCCTCCATTGAACAGTGCTTGGAAAAGCACCAATCAGTAAGATAATTAATCAGGCATACTTAAAATTCATCATGACCTCTTATTTCGCCTTAGTAGACGCATTTAACATGAGGTTAATTTCAGGTGTTTTATTTTTTCCTTTAGTGGAGGACAGATTGAATCTGATACCTCATAGTATGCCCATCTGCCTTTTCTGAATCTAAATTTCATGTATGAATAAAATGAAGTAGCTAATTAGGAAAAGCTATTTAAATTTCAGAAGTAACATAAAAATTCAGCATCTTTGTAAATGCATTACTGAAATTAAGTTCTTCTATTTTGATCTATATATTTCTGGGAAGATAGGATACTTACTGATACATTAAAAATTATTGTATTTTTCCATTTAAAATTTTCTGAGTATTCCAACAATATTTCAAGGTTTTCTTTTCAGTGATTTTAACTTACAACTTGTATCTGAGAATGAGTTATTTTCCAGAGAATCTCTGCTAAGACATTGATTTTACCTATTGTAGCAATTGAATTTCTAACTATTGTCAAATTGCCTAATATTGGATGATCTACTCATATATGTATTTATAGTTTTTAAACAATGATATATCCCTCTGCTTTTGAAGAGTAGGGAAATTCAGTGATTGACTTTCTAAGCAAATTTATTTTAAAAGTTATTTATATATAACATGCTTAAAATCTTAAATATATTTTGTGATCATATGATTAAAAACAATATCAAGAAAATACAGCTCAAAAGCTTTAGAAACAATTTACAGATTAGCAGAAAGCTTTAATATAAGAGCATTAAAAACAAAATGTAAATAATGGAAATTCAAATTCCTAAGCATGACTTGTAAACCAAATCTAATTTAAGGTTTGAAAGTTCCACTGATAAATAAAAGCCAGATTAAAATTGAAAAAACATGTTAGGACAAAAGATCCAAGCTTAAATCAACTGCATATGAATTGAATAATATTTAAGGATATGAATAAATATAAGCCAAAAGTTTAAGTTAAAAATCAAAATGTTCTAAACTAAAACAAAGGGGTGCAATTCTGAGTAAAAGCATAGTTACAATTCGTAAGAACATTCAAAATTATTTTATTAGTTGATAAAACCACCCATTCTTTATTAAGTTCATGTGGTACGTAGTAAATTGGGTGTAATAATTTTTGTGATGGATGTCAGTGAGGAAGCCAAGAACAGGCAGTGTCTGTATCACCCACGGTCGTAAAATATGAAAGGGGAAATAAGGCGAGCTGCAGAGCTAACTTCTGGGAATCCTGAAAAGGCGCCATGGTTCCCTCAGCCTCAGAGCTTCAAGGAATTTTTTCCTTGCCCTCTACTCCCACCTCTCTGTGTTAGTAGGTGGATCATCCCAATAGCGAGTCTGGTGTGTTCATTTTGCATGACTTTTACAGCCTCAACTTTTTTTTTTTTTTTAATCATGGTGTCGCCAAAGTGTTAAAGTTGTCCCTCTCGTTTTTTTAACGGTTCAACCATTACAGTGTTAGGGTAAGCCTTTGATTTTTCCATGCTTGCTATGAATGAGTAATTTTAATTTGGAGTTTGAAATTATTAAGAGGAAAAAGGTATACTTATTAGGTAAACAAATTGATCTAGCAATCTATCAGACAGTATAAAAATCTTAAAATTTATTCTCAATCTAGCTCCTATGTTATTTTTCCAATTTGTCTGACATCAACGATAGGAGAAAACATTATTAAATATCATATTTAAAACAATGTTGAATAAAGACAAACACAACTTGTAATTACATATTGAAAGACCACATTCTTAGCTGGGCATGGTGGTGCACGCCTTTAATCCCAGCACTCCGGCGGCTGAGGTAGGAGGAGCGTTGTGAGTTCGAGGCCGACTTGGGCTACAACGCAAGCACAAGGCTGGCCTGAGCTACATAGTGCGACCCTGCCCCAAAAAACCAGGGCTGGTATTTTGGCTCAATGGCCTAAGCGCCTGACTGGAAGACTGAGGTTGTGAGTTTGATCCCCAGTGCTGGGGGAGGAGGGGAAGACCACATTCTTTGCATTTTAGTCATTAATAAGCAATACACAAGTCAATCTTTCTCTCTCTTGTTACCTTTACCCATTTCAGGAACAAACTCACACTGTATTTAGTGAATGAATTATGCAATATTCTTTATTTTTTTTAAAAGAATTCAGGTCTAAAAAATATTTCTGGAAAACTTCCCTTAAACAAGCAATATAATCGTTTTTAACAGTGAGATAGAACTTGTTCAGCAGGAGTATGAAAATTTAACGTCTTCTTGAGAAAAGTTTTTTTTTTTTTTTTTTTTTTTTTTTTTTTTTTTTTTGGTCTTTTTGAGACACATTTTTGCAATGCAGTTCAGGCTGGCCTTGAGCTCACTTCATAGTCAAGGCAGGCC
>RJWM01029895.1:0-23973 GCA_004363535.1 Dasyprocta punctata | reverse complement strand
AGACTAGTAAATAGTACGGGGATTGTCCTTTAAGGGTTTTTGTCGCATTGTGCTGAGATTTTTGAGGTCCTTTACTTTTAGTATAAAAAAGGAGAAAAGAAGCTTTCGGGCACCAGGGCTCTAGGACAGATTGGGCTGTGCAGCTTCTGCCCTGAGGGGGGGGGGGTGGGGAGGGGTGGGGTAGGGGATGGGGTGGCGATGGGTGGGGGGGTCATCGAGGCTCAACAGAGAACAACTCTGCATAACTTGCAGGGAAAGAGCAAAAACAAAAACAAAAGCAACACTAAGCAGAACTAAAAACAGAACAACACCTTGCGGAGGGAGCAGAGAGAGGACAGAAGCAGGCCTCATCTCTGGGGGGGATTTAGAGGCTTGCTCTGTGAAAAGAGAAAGAAAAAGGAAAAAATAGGAAAACCGATTCAGGCCAGATATGGTGGTGGTCCTTTATGCTGTTTCAACTACTGCAATTATAAAAACCAAAAGGGGGGAATGTTGGGGACCACAAATTATAAATTGAGACTGAGGCCCAGAGGTCTTAATGAAGGTCTTAATGGTTCTGTGATGCTGTGCCTCTTCAGGGCAAGATTATATCAGCATAAGATCACTGCCACCCTCTAAGTCATCCAATATTCTCTCTCTTATGTGCACCCAATAAATAGTGGCTAGCTCCAAGTGTCATTGTCTTTGCCATCCTAAGTCACTGACCTCCCAGCTCCCCTGTCATGCATTACTAACTTTCCTGTTTCTTATTTCATCTGTTCGCCATATCACCCACCCCCAGGCAGTTGGGGATCTTGGCCAGTATTGTAATCCCAAATAATGAGTACAGTAATCCAAGTATTATAATCCTTTCTCTTGTCTTTCTCACAATCCAAGAAATTATATTTATAATTCCACTGAGACGTTATTGGAATCCCGATAAGTTAATTCCAATCTACCACCTCCAATGCAACCCATGGCAAGAATAAAGATTCTGAGACATATTCAAGGTTAAGGGCAGTCAAGGGGTCCTGAGTCCAATCCTCGTGAGGACATGCGGACAAAGGCCTTGGGCCTCTCCCAGAATTTATTAACTAGTGAAGCAAGGGGGTGGCTTGAGGATGAGTGACAGTGAGGATGGCGGAAACTACGTGAGTAACTTGAGCTGGCTAGCAAGGCAGTGAGAAAGGTATCTCTGCAAAATGCAGATAAAGATATGCAGGGGGATCAATTTGCATAACCCAATCAAGATAGCAACTGAATTGTTTTAGGAGGCTGCTGCTTCAGTTTCTGATATGCAAACTTTATGCCCTGGGAACTCATAGCCTCTTTCTCAAGGCTCATCCCCAGTCGACATTCCCAGAGCTCACTGGCTCTGCCATCCCACTGTGCTTTATACAGTTTACAAAGGCCACTTTGGGAGGAAACAGGACACTGTCTGATGGCTTTAAAGACTACATACCAGTACCTGCTTCTGATGTGTAAATTTTTATGCCCTGGGGACTTATAGGCTCTTTCTCGAGGCTCATACCCAGTTGACATTCCTGGAGCTCACTGGCTCTGCCATCCTGCTGTGCCTATATATTTTACAGAGATCACTATGGGAGGCAACAGGACACTGTTGGATGGCTTTAGAGATTACATATCAGTACCTCAGCTAGCCTTATTTGCAATGCTTAGAGCCAATTGAAGACAGAAGGATATATCATAGTCAGCTCTGTATATATCAATGTAAGGAAATAAGTCTTGATATAATCAAAGTTTCAGCAATTGTTCTGCATTCAAGGGGACCCGTTCAAGTTGTCTCCCACAGCCAGGTCCCCAATAGACTTAGTACTGCTTTTGGTGGTTGGATATTCTGTCCCTATCCCAGTATGACCTCAGGTGAGGTCCAGATGATCTCAGATGAGATTGGGATGCTCTCAAGTGAGATTGGTGATTTCTGGTGAAATTGAAAGTAAACGAAGGTAAGACATCCTGAGTATGCCAGAGGTTGAGCTTTGAGCTCTGGGACAGTCAGGACAGTCAAGGGACTCAGAATGAAATACCCCCGATAGCCCCCTCAGCTTGGTGTGAAGGACCTCTGATGACAACCCATAGACAAAAAACAAACAGAAAGCTCAGATGATGAAATATTGTTGTTTCATTTGACCACAAACCCCCATCCTTGCCCCATCCATCTTCTGGCCAAAGTTCAAATCAAACAAGAACTGGGTATATCAATCATTGATTGAATTTGTTAATACTGAAGACTGGGGTTTCAAGAGGAGATAGATTACACCCTGTGTTAGCAGCAGGGACCAGTCATCCTCTTCCCTCTACCAAAAACTCAGGGATTTAATAAGAAAAGAGAAAATTCGTCTCTGGTTCTCCTTCACATGGGATCCTCTGGAATCCATACCCTCAACCTAAAACCCCAAACCTTGGATCGATGCTCTCCTTGACCTTGAAACAGCATTAATCAAGGAGGGCCAGACCCTAGTGCAGTGGCCACAACCACACAAGGAAATAAAGACTGCCCTTATCCTTGGTTCAGGAGAAAAAATTAAAGAAACACAACTCCTGCCACCCCAATAAAAACAAGGAGTCTACCATAAGGTGCTTATGCTATGATGTGACCACCAACCCAGAGTCACAATAAGAATCCATTGTTACAAATCTTAGCCAATTGGTAAATTTACTTTTGGCTTTCAATTTAAATTGGTATTTTAATGTAATTAATATACTTAAAACATTTCTTTTTTTTTTTCTTTTTCTTTTTTTTTGTTACCAGGGATTGAATTCACAACTTCACACTTACCAGGCAAGTGCTAGAACCACTGAGCTAAATTCCCAGCCCTTAAAACATTTCTTGTACATTGTAAATTCTTAAACTAGAACTACATGGTTAACTTGCTCTACTCTGCTTTCTGTTGGTGTTAGGATAAGAGTCCTGATTCAAGGTTACTTGAAAATTTGTTGGCAGTCAGACAAGTTTAAAAATGTAACAGTCTGAGAAAAAAAAAAGTGATTGGAGACCCATCCAGAGACGAACTCTTGGTCTTGATTGTCTTTCTGCCCTTGAGATAATTAAGATTTAGTTTCGCCATGCATGGAGTCACTCTTCTGTCCCTTCTCTACTGCCCTGCCTTTGAGAAATAATGCAATTTACAGCAATGTTTTGTCCAAGGAAATCCTCTTCTCTGTGATTGTTGGATTCCAGGACCAGGTTTCCGGAATGATAAGTTTCCCTTCCCTGGGACTCTTCCAGAGTAAAGCTGACCTTCACTGATCTCTGGGCCATATTCTACAAAATAAATATAAAAAATACTGGTCTAGGTTTAATCCTCAGACTCTCAAAAATAAATATAAAAGTTCTAGTCCAAATGTATCAGCCTTTTTACCTTTAGGCATAACTGAAAATTATCTCCTTTCACTTCCCCCACCCTTCAAGAATGCTGCAGAATGACTAGTTTTCATAGCACAGATAAATTCATTGATAGAAGAAGAAGAAGGAGAAGAAGAAGGAGAAGAAGCAAAACAATTCTAGGGATGCTTCTGAATGTAGTAACAGTTTCAAACAGAACCAGGTATTAAAGGAGAGCTGTACCCCTGGTTCCTAGATGGGGTGCTCCCCAGAGCATCTTGCCAGGCCTGACACTATTCTCAGAGATATGCTGAGGTTCTGAAAGAGGGAACCCTGTAGCTTAGTATGCTCTGAGGGTCACAGGACCATGAGGAAAGGGACCAGGAGAATGGTAGGAGAGGCTAACCCAGCTCAGGTCACTTTCTTGCACCTCAAGTTCACTGCTGCTGGCACTGGGTTAAATCTGGGGGTTAAGTCTAGGGGATACCTTACATTGGGGACAGGGAAGAGGGATAGACAGGGGCACCTTCTCTCCCGGTGTTTCTTTTCCTTTTAAAATACATACTTAGCTGGAGATTTAGGTCAGTGGCATAAGCACCTGCCTGGCAAGCGTGAGGTCATGAGTTTGATCCCCGGTACAAAAAATAAAAATAAAGTAAAATGAAATGAAATAAAATAAAATAAAATACATACTTAGCTCCAAAGAGTATCACCTAGTTTCTTTCTACACCCAAACCTAGCCTGAGCGCAAACACACACACCCCAGAAATAGGTAAAATTACCTTTAACAGTCTGTCCCTTTAGAAGGAACAGTTACATGTGACTATTAAAACAGCAGTGTTGGCTATCAGCTGTGGTTATCAAAGCCACAACAAGAAGCCAGTATAGCTGGCTATTTCATTAAGATAAACTGTCTGTTTTAAAAATGGTCTTTGCTTTCACACATGTAAGAGGGTTTTTTTTTCCTCTTCTGATTCTTATTACAAGAGATCTCTGTTAACTGACCTATAAAAAAGTCCGACTAGTCTATATATAGTTACAAACTTAAAACTGTAAAAGGGTTATTGTAGTTCAACTTTACCAAGTACATCTGAGAGTGCGCTCTCATTTAAATGTAATCATCTTGTTCATTCCTGAACCCACCCTACTGGGAGGCAGATAAGAAGATACTGACTGGTTGATTTATTCTGGACCCTTCCA
Source organism: Dasyprocta punctata (assembly GCA_004363535.1). Classification (NCBI taxonomy): domain Eukaryota; kingdom Metazoa; phylum Chordata; class Mammalia; order Rodentia; family Dasyproctidae; genus Dasyprocta; species Dasyprocta punctata. Next base: position 19,448 of record RJWM01029895.1, on the reverse strand, counting down.
GGAGCTGGGAAGTGGTGTTAATCACATACAAAAAACAGGGGTGTTCAAATGGGGCTTCCAGGAAAGGAAATAAGAGACACGGGTATTAAGAAACAACCCATATTTTTAAAGGAACATTTTCTATTTTTCAAAATCAAGAACAAAGCAACAATCTTGGACAACAGCAGAAAGGTACTTAACAGGTTTTCCCCCCTACTTATTCTATGCAGCAGTCTCACATCTGCACACCCTTCCAGGATGCGTGCACTTCAGAAGAATGGAAGGGTATAGATTTCGCTTATTCTAGATGTGGGAAGCCCTGGGGAGGAGCCTGGGGGAGACACACGGCCTTTTTGGGAACTGAAAAAAACTAACTAAGGCTGGAGCTCGGAGAACAAGGGAGGGTGTGGTGGGTGGGGGTCATTCACATTGTGGTTCTTGCGAAAAGTGAGTTTTCTAAGAGGAAAGGAACACACTGATGGGCTTTAAGCAGGGGCCTGAGAGAGTCTCGTCAAATCCCAGCTCCTCGACAGGCCATGCCACAGTAGCGTCATCTCCTCTTTGAGGACTGCTAGTTCTTGAGCGCCTGTCTCACTGAAGACATTGTACACACTTCCTCTTGAATTCTCAGGAACATCCTGAAAAGTAATGTTAGTTTTGTCATTTTTTAGCTATAATTCTCAGAGCAATCAGAGAACTAAGGCTCAAGGAGATAAATTTGTTTTCGTTTACACAACTGATGAATCCCAATTAGAGTTGGAATTTGAACTCATTACTGAGTTCAAATTTATGCCTTTGATCACTGTAACGTACAGCCTCCAGAAGAGTATCTTTTTTTCACCCCCTGCAGTGCTGGGGATTGAACCCAGGACTGGGCAAGTGCTCTACCACTGAGCTACACCCCCAGCCCTACCCTCCATTCTACTCAAAACTATTCCTTGTTGTCTGAGAAGGTTGAATTCATCCAATATTCAGTCTTGCGCACCTAACTGGGAATGGCAGGTTATACAGAAAATTATACAGAAGCCAAAGCCTGAAGCTCGAAGAGAGGTAAGAAGAGCACTGAGTTTGAAGGGACTCAAGGCAAGTGAGCTGTGGGAGCTGTACCAGCACATCAGGTTGGAAGAGGGGCAAAGACAGACAACTCGGTCGGGAGTGGTTGTTCCACGAGAGAGGTGGTAGCTTGTCCAAATCGTGTGTCTGCAGGTGGGTCAAGCAGGTGTTGCACAAAAGTTCAAAAACAAGAACGAGAACTGGGCTTTTGCACTGAGCTATATCCCAAGAACTTTGTTTAATTTAATTTAATTTTATTTTATTTTATTGAGTCAGGGTCTTGCTAAGTTGCTAAATTGCCCAGTCTGGCCTTGAACTTGTGATTCTCCTGCCTCAGTCCCCTAGAATGCTGCTATTGCAGGTGTACACAACAATGCCTACCTTGAATCACCTTTCTTTGCAGGATGGAGGCAGCCCTTGAGACTTATACTTCCTGGCTTTGTACCCAGGAAGGAAATGAGTCTTTTCTTGGCTCTAGTTGGAGTCAAATTGGGTACAAACCTATCCTTGAGCCAAATCAAGGCGATTCCATGGGTAGCTGTTTTGGTTACCCATCACTGCATAATGAACCACCCTATAATTCAGTGGTTTAAAACAAGAACCATTTTATTACCTCTCACAATTCTGTGTTAACTGGGCTCAGCCTTGAGAGGCTTTTTCTGCTGCATGTGGTGTCAGCTAAGGATAGCTGGGGGCTTGTCTGAGCTGGAGCACCCAGATAGACCACTCAGCCGAAGCTGCTGAGGGGAGCAGCTCCACTCTTCCACCTGCCCTGTGTGTGGCCTGTGGTTTAGGCGTCTCCCATTACAGGGGTGGGGTAGGGGTGGGGAAGTTGGTTTTCAAGAGGGAGGTCCTCAAGAGAGGCTAAGCTAACAGGAAGGAAAAGGAAGCTGTTAGGTCTCTTAAAACTTGAGTTTGGAGTCCGGCATGGTGGCGCACGCCTTTAATCCCAGCACTTGGGAGGCTGAGGTAGGAGAAGCATTGTGAGTTCAAGGCTGGCTTGGGCTACAACGCGAGTGCAAGGCTGGCCTGAACTACATAATGTGACCCTGCCTTGAAAAACCAGGGCTGGGAGTTTGGTTCAGTGGCTTAAGCGCATGTCTGGCGGGCGCGAGGTTGTGAGTTCGATCACCAGTGCCACCAAAAACAAACAAACAAACAAACAAAAAAACCAAAAAAAAAAACTTGAGCTTGGGACTCCCAGAATATCACTTCTGATCAAAGTCAGTCACAAGGCCAGTGCAATCTCAAAGGGAGGGAAACAAGCTCTACCTTGTGATGGGGAGGGCAGTATCTGCAAACAGGAGGGGAAGAATTGTTCGGGACCTTATGTGGAAAGCAGTTCTCATGACAGAGTGATAGGACTGACTTAGCCTACACAGATGTCCACATCACCCAGTGTATCTCCCCCTCCTGCCAGGCTGAACTCAGTTCCTGTTCACTGGCTTACTTCTGTGTTCTCAGGATTGGGAACAGTGCCTTGAACATGGCAGGAGCTCAGTGCACATTTAATGAACTATTGTTAAATTTTTCCTTTTTCATCTTTTTTGAATCATTGCACTAGTCAGATATATTCCATTCTACCTTGGCGAGCTCTCGTACTTACATCTATCCTATTTGTTTGTCCTTCTTTCCTCTCTCTCTCTCTCTCTGTCTGCTTTGGGAGCATGAACTCACAACAGGTCTCTGGACTTTCCTTACCCTAGGCCTTTGTTCAGATACTCCATGTCCCCCTACAACAGTGGTGGTGAGCCTATAGCACGCATGCCGTACTGTGCACACGGAGCCCCCTCTATCAGCACATGAGCCAAGTTGCCCCACTACCTGAGCTTCAGAAGGCAGTTGTTTTTTTTGTAAACTAGAACCTCAGTGTTCAGGTTAATTTGCAGTGTTGGCACTTGGCGGTTTGGACCCTGGGTCTCTAAAAGATTTGCCATCGTTGTCCTACACTGTTGTTTCTCCTGCAAAATCTGGTAAGAGGTACAGCCCAGCCACCACCAAAGCCCGCCTTGCCCTATCCATCCTGTCTCCTTCCTTCCAGCAGACATCTCCCTCTTGACCACATGGTTCTATTTCTGCTTTTATTCTTACTTCCTCATACTTTGCACGGTCAGCCTTGTACCTTATGTCTTTCTGTACCTGTTTCATCACCTTTATCAACTTGTTGGCCCTGATATTTTTTATGACATCAATCCTTTTTATTTGGAAGCTCTCAAAGATATTTGTTGAAAGAATGAATGCATAAAGGAATGAATGCCTGGTAATCATCCATGGTGAGGCTAAAACTTAAGTCATTTGTAAAATGAAGATGACTAACTTATGCTAAAGTCTATCTGCTCTAAAATTCAACTATAAAATATGGTGGATGAGTTCTCCGGAGAAAGGAGAAAGAATAGGTTATTCCTACATATTAAGTCTCTCAATAAACACATCCTGTGGAAGAAAGAATAAAAGCAGAGAAACAGGAAGAAAGTCAGGAAATGATATTCTAAGGCAGCAAATTTCAAGAAGAAAGAACTGTTGACATACCCGGGGAAAAAAGATGAAATCTGGGCCCTGGGATTTACAAGGGGAAGAACATTTATGAGCTGTTTGAGAGAAGGTTCCAGAGAGTTCTGTGGAATTAAGCCAGACTCTAGGGGATTAGGAGAGTCTGGCCAATGAAGAAGAGGAGGAACTTTGACAGGAAGGCCATTTTCATATTGGCCCTTTAACATGATTAATATATAATGCAGTGGTACCTCAGCTCACAACCTTAGTTTTACGATTTTGGAGAAGATGTCATGGTTGTGTTTGTGCGGGGAAGACAGCTGCAGCTGTTTGTCACCTGATGTGGAGTTTGTGAATGGAAGCAAAATTTTCGTTTGAGAACCAAATTGTTTGTGAACGGAGGCATTCATATGAACTGAGGCATTATTGTATTATAAACTGACAACATTTTGGATACTTTGCCATGCTGGTATACAGACTTGACACAAATGGGTGTGAAAAACAACATTTCAGGAGCAAACCAACAAATAACAGGTTAGAATTGGCCTGGACTGCCCCCTAGGACAGTGAGAAAACTCGCTATTCTCAGCAGATGGCTGCTATAGTTTTGCATACTTTTGCACAACTTCCAAATGAAATCATGAGAGCTCATCTGTCATTTTGTTATAGGAAAAATTTAAGTCCTGAACTGTTAGATGTAAAATATGCTGGGTGTGTGGTCTCACAACATTGAGGAAAAAAGTCATGAACCAAAGAAGGAAGTTAGGAGAGTCTTATTAGAAATAAGGAGAAGAATAGCTCCTGGATTCCCAGGAGGGGCTCTGATTGAGTGGCCACCACTTGTCAGGGGTAATTTATATGGCAAAATCACAGTGTGGGTACAGCATGGATCAAACTGCAATCAACCTATAGGTTTACAAGTATAGTTACTTAGCTAATATTTACCCAGTAGAGAAACAAGCCATATAGCAGCAGTATATGGAAAGAACAAAGGAATTCATGGAACAGAGCGGGATATGGGTCTAGATGTTCTGGTCCCCAACCTATGCCTATTTGGGCCCACTGGAGCAGGTGGTGCTAATTTCAGTGTAATCTCAAGTTGCTGTTTATCTTGCAGGCCTGGCTATTGCTCCTCCATCCTGAGGCCTGACTCTCTTAAGGTTTGTTTGTCTCCAGCCATCATTCTTGTGCCTCTATTTTTTTGTGCTGACTTCTTGAGGGCCCAATCCCTGACTGCATATTAACATTTATTTAATTTAGCTATCTATAATAATTTGAGGCAATGCCCCTACTACCACACCACATTTGTTCAAACCTTTGGTTGTATTAACAATCAGTAGTCTCTATTCACAAGCGCCATACCTGTGGATTCAACCAAGTATAGATCAAAAATACTTGGAGAAACATTGTCACATGTGCTGAACATGTATAGGACTTTTTTCTTTCTCATTCATCTGTAAACAATAAAGTATAACAACTACCTGCACAGCATTTATATTTGGTTATGTATTATTAGCAATCTAGAGATTACTTAAAGTACACAGGCAGATATACACAGTATTACACAAATGCTATGGTTTTGTTTTTTGTTTGTTTTGTTTTTTGAGACAGGGTCTTGCTGTGTAACTCACTGTATAGCCCAGGCTGGCCTCAAACTTGCAGTGATCCTCCTGCCTCTGCCTCCTGACTACAGGCATATGCCACCATGCCCAGCCATGGCATTTTATATAAGAGATTTGCATAACACTCATGGGATTTTAATATCTTCAGGGAGATAGAGAGATTCTGAAACCAATCTCTCATGGCTATGAAGGGATAACTGTATTCCAGAAAATTCCAGTCTGGGACACTAACTACATTTGCCATCACTCAGTTGTACCTTGTCATAATGCTGTGCACTGGGGCAAGAATAACCTGTTAATGGTGGAATGTATCATATCATCAAGGGTTAACTAGACAAACTGAAGTTAAATAGATCACTGGATTCTCATGTAGGTTGTGCCTCTTTCTAGTTGTATCCTTTCAACTGTGCTGTTAGACTTTCTAAATTTTAGTATGTCATATGTGAGATGGGCCTAATGATATCTACTTCACAGAACTGTTGTGCAAGATGACCCTGTAAAGCAGGTATTTGCACATTTCTAAACAACAGCAAAGAATAAAAAAATAGTAACCTTGATAAAAAGAAATAAGGCCTTTTGCAATATAAGAAAGTATGTGCAGTATTATACATGATTCTGTAGTAAAGAGAAGTTCCTAGATTGAGCATCACAGTCTTCCAATTCAGTCATCTTAGAACAGGAAGAGCTGAAGTTCTGTTTACTAAGAACCAAACTGTTCCCAGTGACAGCAGTTTTTAAAATTCCCTTTAAGCCAGGCGTTGTGGCACAAGCTTTTAATCTCAGCCCTCGGGAGGCTGAGGTAGGAGGAGCGGTTGTGAGTTCGAGGCCAGCTTGGGCTACAATGTGAGTGCAAGGCCAGCCGGAACTACACAGTGCGACCCTGTCTCAAAAAACTAGGGCTGGGAGTTTGGCTCAGTGGCCTAAGTGCCTGCCTGGCAGGTACAAGGTTGTGAGTTTGATCCCCGGTGCCACGAAATAAATAAATAAATAAAAATAAAAATAAAAATAAAAATAAAATTCTCCTTAAACATTAGGACAGGAAGGAAATAAAAATGCAGCTTGCTACCACAGACTGACTCCTGTTTCACTTAAAAAAAAATCCCATAACTATTCCACACATGCTTCAAATTCATTTGTTTGGAATTAGTGGCAGTAGCAGCGGCAGCAGCAGCAATAGTACTGAAACAAATCTGACTTGATTTATTCTGATAAACATGTTCCCTTGAGCTTTCAAATATGACCTCTCTTTATGGATTTGCAAATTCTTCAAGTCTCCTTCAAAAGTAGCTACTGTCTTAATACTTATTTGCAAGTCAACCTGACACTCATTGTAGAATGATTTTCCAGTTTCCACAGGTGAAGGAGAGCACCTAAAATCCAGGAATCCGGCTTACTCCTTGTTGGGGGCTTTGAAACACAAATGAGATCCGTGCAAACTTTAAACTCTAGGACCTACGTTTAGGATCTAGGTCATAATTATTCCACTAGAGGGCAACATCTACTAAAATAAACACTAAGGATTATTGGTCATAGGAATTAACACAGGACCTCAGGAGTGAGCTAGTTTTGGATAGGTTTTTGGGCTCTGCCTCCTGGAGATTCTGAATCAGTAAGGAAATGGAGCACAAAAAGGTGTTAGAATTAAAAAAAAAAAACTCCAATTTTGGGAATCACTGATTCAAAGAGAAGTGAAAACAAGATTTTTTAAAACTTATTTTCTTTTAGCGCCTAGGCATATTTAGGTCCTGCTGCAGTCTTTGTTGAACTTAAAAGTATATATCTCTTTTTTAATGTGGCAAAGGAGGGTTTATTTTACACCAAGACCATGAGCTTGGTTTTGTTTGGAGTGCTATTTTATTTTACTTCTTGAGAGGGGGTCTCGCTAGGTAGTTCAGGTTGGCCTGCACTCACTAGGTAACCCATGCTGGCCTCAAACTCATGGTAGTCCTCTTGCCTCAGCCTCCCAGGTGCTGGGATTACAGGCATGTGCCACCACTGATGGCTAGTGGATGTTATTTAATGAGACTTCTAGAAGGTCATTTACTACCCATTTTTGTGTCTTTTATGTGGGCAGATCAACTTCAAAAGCACCCTGCAAAATACTTCTATTTCTGTGTTTATCAGTGATGCCAGATTTTCCCTCACTGTAAATGAAAATCTGTCTACAATGGGTACTGAGAGGGGGAACAAGATTATGGGTAACATCCCCATAAGTAAAACCAGAGTTTGTCAATCTAAATTGCCATTGAAGAGAAGTATAATACCTGAAGCATGTTATCTGGTGTCTTAGTTGCTTTTCTCATTGCTGAGACAAAATGCCCAACATCCAAAGTTAAAGGAGGAAAGGTTTATTTAGCTCGCAGTTTGTGGAGGTTTCAATCCATAATCAGCTGGCTTCATGACAGGGTGGCAGGGCAGAGAGGCATCACAGAGAAACAGCTCATGGTGGGCAGAAGGCAGCAAAGCAACAAGAGATGCCCACAGCTCTTTCCATCCCTTATATCTTATCCAGGCTACTTAGGGCTGGTAACACTCACACCCTTAATCCTAGTGCCCCTAATCCTAGCATTGCATCATGAATGAATTGAGTGTTACACACTCTAGATCCAGCTATCTCTGAAAAAGCACCACCTATGATCTCATGAGGCTTTGGGGGGACATCTAGACACAAGTGATAACATCTGGTTAAGCCTAAAAATAACCTCAGGGCTGCATAAGAAATTCTGAGATCACAAAACAGTGCAGTTAAGGCCTGAACATTTGGTCCAAATGAACACAAGATAAACATACCTGCTTGGCCCAGGTCCCTTGAATGATTTTTGTTTGTTTCTAGGACCTTTAAAGTTGATTTATGAGTCATATTGAGGTCAGCATTCCCCTTCATGTTTCATCTGCTGCATTCACAGGGTCACAGTGACATTTTGAATTGTCAGAGGGCTGCCAGAATTTCGGCACAGTGAGTTTCCCTCTCAGACTTACTGTGTTCAAGAAAATACACCAGAGAAGGGATTTGAAAACCATTTTTAGCAGTTTTCCACTTCTTTTTTTTAACTCAAGCGTGTGGCCTGATAGGCTTTGTCGTCAGCTTGAATCCAGGCAGGTAATCATTACAGAGCTCCTCCTTGCTGTGTGGCTGCAGACTCCACCCAGACACCTGGACACCTTACTCAGGTGGGCTGGGCTTCTGTTTGCCTATTTCTCTCTGCCAATCCCAAACCTCTCTGTTTGCAACTAGACATTTCAGTAACTTTTCAAAATGTGTCTACCGCTTTCATAGTTCCCAAGATTTTGTGCCACTCTTAAACCAGTGTGCTGGGGTCCTCTACCATGGTAGGATTGGTGCCTTAGTTGTGAACCAGGTTAGGGAGTTGGAAATGGGGAAATCTATGAGATTTGAGTTTCTGTGAGTATTTCTGTCTGTTGTAGTTGGCACTCCCCTCCTGCTTCTTGATTTTTTTTTTCTGGTTGCTTACTCTTTCTCCTGAACCCTGCAAAATCTTAGGTTGTCATGTGAGCAAGTCAGGAAAACACAGAGAATAATATACAAGATAGTTTTTTGTTTTGTTTTGAGACAGGGTCTTGCCGTGTTGTTCATGCTGGCCTCTAACTCGTGGTGATCCAGCTGCCTCAGCCTCTGGAGTGCTGGGATTCCGGGTATGCCCCCCCCCACACCCGACGAAGATACTGTTCCTTGTACTCCAAACCTTCATTTATTTATTGACAGAGTCTCTCTGTGCAGTTCAGGCTGGCCTTGAACTCTCAGGGGATCCTCCTGCCTCAGCCTCCCGAGTGTGCCACCACACCCAGAAGTTTTTTTCTCTTATTACAGACTTGTCTTTTACCTTCCAATTTAGTGGACAGCAGCTTGAGATCCAGTGACCGAACTGCTTTTGGGCTGTTTAATTCTGATTAATAGCCCTCAATTCTCAAATAGACCTTGTAGGAGTGCTCAACTCACTACCCACTCCCTCTAACGAGTTGTGACACACGTCCTCTCAAGCTTCACGCAGTCACGTGTACGAATGTCATAAAAACACACGACTCAAACAGCCCAAATAGTTTCCTTACAATTTTTGTTGGTGGATGACTTGGCTGTGGGTCATTCCAAGGGGAACCGATGGCCTCTGGCCGTGATGTGAAGGGAATTCTTGAGAGCAAAGAAAGAGAAGGGGACTTTCGTGTGGGACGAGGCATAGTTGGAAGACCCTCGGCCGTGAACTCTGCAACTGCCGCGCAGGCTTTCACCCGTGCCTGCCGGGAACCCCCGCCAGCGGCTGAGACGCTCGCTCGGGCAGGCTCCTCAGCGATCCTCGCCGACAATTTCACCGCGGCGGGAAGGTGAAGGAGGAATTCTTGGGCCAACGGAACCGCCCAGGTCCCGGCCTTTCTCTTGGGCAAATCTGACTGTGAGGCGACCATAGCCCGGGTTAGTAGGGCCGCTAAGGGGAGAGGAGTTGTCGGTCTCCCTCAGCCTGCAAACAAGCCTCTCGCTTTGATAGAAGAGCGTCTGTAAACGCCGGACACCGCGACTATACCCCTTTCTCCAGCAGCAGAGGGCTAAGGGGAGAAACTTGCCCCGCCCCCGGCAACAGACCCGCCCCAGGCCACGCCCCCAGACCACTCGGAACCGCCCCTCCCGGCCTCCGCCCCACTCCCAGGTTGGCCCCGCCCCTCGGCCCCGCCCCGACCGGAAGAAGCGGCGGCACCCTGCTCTTATAGGGCCGGGAATGGGGGTGCCACCGCCACCTAGTCATCCCTGCGTTCGTCGGAGCTCGCCCGCGGCCGCGCAGTTGTCGCGGCGCCCCCGCCTAGTCCTCTGTCCGCACCGCCCCCGGAGCTGGCCGGTGGGGCCGGGAGCAAGGCCGAGTCCCCGCCATGCCGGTCCAGCGTCTGCTACTACTGCTGACGCTGTTACTGCCCGGCTCTGCGGTGAGTGACCGGCGAGCGCGGCGCGGAGACAGCCTGCGGCGGCCGAGTAACTCGCGGCGGGGAGGGTCGCGCGGGCGCTGGGACGGGATCAGAGCCGCGGCGCGGTGGCGGCCAGAGGTTGTGAGCCTGAAACCCAGGCCGGGCGTGGGAGGTGGCGCCGGGCTGCGAGCGCCTTCCCCGCCCGAGTCGTGGCGGCGGCCGGCCACGCCAAGGCGTCCGCCGCCACAGCGGCCTCTGGGCCAGCACGGCTGTCACGGGCAGCGGCTCCCGGGGTCGGGCGGACGCGACTTGGTGTCTGCAGAAGGCCCGGGCGCCGGCCGCCCCCCTGCCGGACCCTCCACACAGGTGGGCTTGGGCTCAGCCTGACAGTGGCCTCTGTGGTCTAGGGGAAGAGGGTGACAGGAGTTTCGAATCCTTGTTTGAACTTTTTAAAATTGCGACTCTGGGAAGCGAATTCCTCAGGAAATGGTAGGTAAGTAAGCATTTTTACCGAAAGACTGCAGATTCTGCTTACCTGCTCCGCAGGTTCCTTGATATTGGGAGGCAAGAAGCTTCCTTTTCTGCACAAAGGCGTCGTGAAGCAAATTAAACTGTGGGGGACTCTTTTAAGACCCCAAGTGGGCCAGCGGTGAAGCCGCTTGAATACTTTAAAATGAGAAACTTGTCTCCTCACCTGAGATCACTGTGGGGCTGACTGAAACGTCTTTTTATCTTTATCTTTTTTTTTTTTCTTGGTCTTTTTGAGACAGGGTTTCACTATGCAGTTCAGGCTGCCCTTGAACTCACTCAGTAGTCCAGGCTGGCCTCGAACTCGCGTTGATCCTACTGTCTCAGTCTCTCGATTGCTGGGATTACAGGAATGCTCCACCACGTCCAGTCCTTTTTATCTTTTTCTGGAGAAGGGAAGAATGATAGAGTCCGGTTTACATTGTTTATTTAACTGTTTATGACCTTTGCTCAGGCTGTGGGTTTGGACACCGAGGACATTTTGTAGGCAGACTTGGTTTTTATCTTCTGGTTGGATGAAGTGAATGCTTTCTTGAAAAACACGTATTGTTCAGGATGTGGGTCTGGCACATTTGTGCAGGTTCTGTTTAATGACCTCTTTAAAGGTACTGTGTTCTCTTTAATATGGCATATCATGTACCAGCTGTCCAGGTGGAGAAGTGACATGTGGCCCTTTGGGCCAGCCACAGCATGAACTGTTTGAACTCTAAAGCATTTTAGGGAAATAATTGTCAGTGCTCTTGGAGTAACAGAAATTTGGAATCCAATGAAGTTGTCAATAAGGTCACCTTTTGTGGGAGGAGGTGGTTGAGGCAGGTTTTGTTATGTAGCTCAGCCTGGCCTTGAACTCACTGCAGTCCTCCTTCCTCCTCCAAATGCTGGGTTTACAGGCATGTGCCGCTATGCCAGGCTGAATTCAGGTCTTTTGTTGCAAAGGAAAATTTGTGAACACTTTACGATAGAACCTAGGTAAGCTAAATTTTTCTTTTAATTAAAAGAAAGCCACTTTTCTAACTGGGTTCAGGTTTTGAACTGGAACACTTTACCTTGGATTTATTAAGTCCTGCCTGGGATCTGTTGACCAGTAAGAGTGTAAACAGAATGGCCAAACGTTTGACATGAAGTTGGTCATTTCATATTGTCAAGTGCCAAGGTGTACATGCTTTTTTCCCCTGCACGTCTTTGTATTTGCTATTCTTTTGCTGAATTCTAGTGTTTTAGTTATTGAGTAACTTAGACTCAGGAGCCAAAAATAACTATTTAGCTTTAGTTAGGACTATAGTTTCAGCTCATGTAAATATTTCCAAATTGTATTTAGAAATCCAGACTTCTTAGAATTAATGATAAAATATTCCCGACCCTTATCAAAAGGTCATATTTTACTGCAAATGCTTTTAGGTGAAAGGTCAAAATTTTACTTGCAGATTTTTCTCCCAGTAAAAGTTTTGAGCCCCAAACAAAGTAAGAATTATTATTGTAAAATTCTAGGTGAAATTTATGGCAAAGTTGGCATGTACAGTGGGCATCAATACTGTTGTACAGAATACAGTGACTGTGAAATTAGACATTCCAAAGTTCTAGCAGGTCGCTTGCTAGCTGTGCCCCTAGGAAAGGTATTGTACTTTATAGAGACTCTGTTTCCTGATATATGAAATGGGGACAGCTAACTTGTGAAGGTAGCCACTTTGTCCATAGTAGATAAAAAATGTAAATGCTTTACTTCCTGGCCAAAGTACCATAGTTACTCTAAGGTGTTATTTTCTCGAATGCCTTTGCAATATTTGGATGGTATTTCTTTTTGATTGATGATGTGACTGGTGCACTGGATTTCTGTGATTTCCTTTCAGCGTGTGAGCCTTGAGGCTACCAGATCCACAATACAATTAACATCAGTATTGTTGAGCACTCAAGGCTGTCTGTTGTTGTTGTTGGCTTTTTTTTTTTTTTCCCTGAGTCAGGATCTCAGGCTGGCTCGGCACTCACTAGGTAGCCCAGGCTGGCTTCAAAACTATTGGGAATCCCGGCAGACTGGCATATGCCTGCAAACCCAGCACTCGGGAGGCAGAGGCAGGAGAATTGCTGTGGGTTCAAGGCCATCCTGGGCACTCCATAGAGAGTTCAAGGCCAGCCTGAACTACACAGTGAGACCTGTGTCCAAAAAAAGAAAAAGAAAAAAAAAAAGAAAAAAAGAAAAAAAAAAGAAAAGAGAAGAAAACAAAGAAAAAGAAAAGAAAAAGAAAAACTATGGGGGAATCTCCCCAGTGCTGGGATTACAGGCATGTGCCACCATACCTGGCAAGGCTGTCTTTTGTTATTTGTCTTTTAGTCAGACGAGTTTTTCCTTTCTTCATAGACTCATTTTAGTGTTGGTTAGTGTTACATCATCACTGTCAGTAACCCTCGTTTTATGATGCTACTTCTCTCAGTTGCTAAAAAGATCTGTAGCATGTGAGGTTAAATGTGTTTTTAGCTGAAGTATATGAAGCGTAGTTAGCCAGTATGGTTTAGTTTAATGGGGGAGGAGGAAAGAAGTCACTGAGAACTGAGGACCACGTGTGTTTAAAAGCACATTGTACATCTGAGAGATGAGTTTTAATTAAAATTAATGTCCTTGGCTGGGGATGTAGTTCAGTGGCACAGCACCTGCCTGGCAAGTGCAAGGTCCTGGGTTCAATTCCTGGTACCAAAAAAAAAAAAAATAATAAAAATAAACATGTCCTTCTGTATCATTTATTGTTATCACCTGCATGAATTACCTGCATTTATACTATTTATACTGAAGCTATGAGTAGAATGTGTCATTTAGTGTAGGATTGCTGATCGTGAATTGAAAATAGTTGTACACATGTGTGTTTCATTAACTCACCTGCTCCACTCAACTTTTTGCAGTACTGCTTTTCAGAGCACAAGAGATAATGTTGGAGAGTTATTCCTGAGAAAAGTTAAATGGTAGACTATGTTTCTGAATATACATCCAGTGAGCTACGTGAAAGTTTCTTCGCTTGGCAGTTTAGCGTGGTTCTGCCACCTGTGGACCTGGGAGATGTTGTTACTTGGTTGCTTAAGGTTTTCTACTCCATTTCTTAGGATGACCAATCACTGGATAACTATTTCATTTTCATTAGAAACCTCTTTGCTTTCAAGAACCAAGATAATCTATATGTTGAGTATTTTGTGTATGTTATAATGATCAAATGTTCTCCCTAAAGAGATGATACAGGGGGAAAAGCTTAATGTGTTGTTATAATGGATTCCATCTTTATTATTTTCAAATAACTCAGGGACCTGTAACCTAGCAATATGATTAGACTGTGATGTTGTTGGCTTAAAAACAAGGCATGGTGAATCATAGTCTGTGATTAATAAATATGTTGGGTGGATATATTTTCCCAGAAGCTGAGAATTGTTTCCTATCTTTATCTTTACCCATATTCCATCTTTGGTTTCAGACCTTGCTGCGTCAGAGCCACACACTGGAGAGGTGTTTAGTCACTGTTTTTTTGTTGTTTTATTTTTTATTTTATTTTATTTTATTTTATTGTTTTTCATAAATGTTCACCTATTCAGCTATGTTTTGTTTTTGAGACAAGATCTCGCTATGTAGCTCAGGCTGTCCTCAAACTCAGTACAATTGTCCTGCCTCAGCCTCCTCAGTGCTTGGATTACAGACATGCGCCACCATGTCCAGTTTGGAGAGATGTTCAAATGAGTGCAACAGACCAGATACAGTTGGAAAAATAGAATTAATAATAATAATCAGAATTCCCTTGCTAGCATTCCTTTTTGAAAATGTAGTCAGTTTTAGACCGTCTCCATATCACTTTTGATTATCTTAGTTTTTGTTGATGTACTGACATACAGCATAATCAGTGCTGTAAAAATATGTGCTGTGTATTTTTCATAGAATGTTTCCTATAACTTGCTAAGAAATGTTTTGAGTATGCTATACATTTGTCACTATAGTAGTGTCTTGGTAAGTCATCACTCAAGCAAAAAGCATTTGAGCTTCTGGCTTACCCACAGGTTGGGGAGTGTGAGTGATCAGGGCTGATGTGGCAGTAAGCCATACTTTGCCTAGCTGCTGTCTTGCTGGCCCGCAGGGGTCATTGCTAATACTGTATTATAAGGAAAGATACATTTTCTTTGTCTTTTTTCAGGTTTGTGTGTGTGTGTGTGTGTTTTGTGTTTTCTGTACGATAACGAGTTTTTTTTAATCACTCAAAATAATTATATTTGTAGAAAAGTCAGAAAGGACAGATAAGCAGAAATTAAAACAAACCTCCAATAATCCTATACCCAAACATTACCACTATTAACATTTTCAACAGTTTTATAAAGGTATAATTCAGTTATTTTAATTCACACATTTCAGGCATGTTAATTTAATGGGTTTTGGTCTATTCACACAGGATTGTACTTCATTACCCAGTTTTCATTTGTTTCTTTTCTGCAGTACTAGAGCTCAAATCCAGGGACAAGGCAAGGGCTCCAGTTCTGACCTGCACCCCCAGCGCCACAATCAGTTTTAGAATATTTTCATCATAATCAGAAGAAGCTCCCTTTTTACTGGCTGTTACTTTCCTTTTCTCCCCAAGCCTCCTACTAGCAATTACTCAACTTTCTGTCTTTGTATATTTATTTATTCTGGACATTTCATATAAATGAATACGTGGTCTTTTGTAACTGGCTTCTTTGAGCTAGCATCATATTCTCAAGGCTCATGTTGTAACTTTTTTTTTTTTTTTTTTGGAGACAGGGTCTTACTTTGTAGTTCAGGCTGACCTTGAAGTCACTGTGTAGCGCAGGCTGGCCTTGAACATGGCGGTCCTCCTGCCTCAGCCTCCCAAGTGCTGGGATTATTGGTGTGTGCCACCAAGCCTGGCCATGTTGTAGCAATATCAGTACTTCTTTCCTTTTTATCGCTCAACACTGTTCCGTTATATGCAATTTTTTTTTTCTTGTTTTGTAGACAGGGTCTCACTGTGTAGCCCAGGCTGGCCTTGAACTCCCAGCGATCCTTCTGCCTCTGCCTTCTGAGTGCTGGGTTGACAGGTGTGCACCACCTTATCTGGCGTATACAACATTTTGTTTATCTTTTTACGAGTTAATGGCTTTTGGTTATTTGTCCTTTTGAATAGTATGAACAATGCTGCTATAAACATTTATGCATAAATTTTTGAATGGACATATACTTAAAAAAAATTTTTTTTTTGGTCTTTTTGAGACAGAGTTTCTCATGCTGGCCTTGAACTCACTTTCCAGACTAGGCTGGCCTCGAACTCTCAGTGATCCTCTTGCCTCAACCTCCTGAGTACTGGGATGGCAGGCGTGCACTACGGCCTTACATTTTTCTGGAGAGTGATGCTGCTCGGTCAGTGTCTAGGAATGGGATTTCTGGGTCATATGGTAGCTCATGTTAGACCTTTTAAAGAACTGCTACAGTTTTCCAAAAACAGGTGTTCTATTTTACATTCTATCCTGTGACATAGGAGGATTCCAATTTCTCTACATCTGCATGCATACTTATTATTATCTCTTTTTTAATATAGCCGCCCTACCACTTATTCAGTGGTAACTCATGGTTTTGATTTGCATTTCCCTGATGGCTAATCTGTTAACATCTTGATATACATCTTTACGGAAATTTTTTCTCTGCATATATTTATATAAGTAATATTTTTCTTCCCTAAAGTGAAGCACATAGATTTTTCTGTGTCAATAAATTTAGTTCTTTAATATCATTCTTGCCAGAGATTGAACTCAGTGGCCTAAGCACCTGCCTGGCAGGCACAAGGTTGTGAGTTCAATCCCGGGTACAAAAAAAAAAAAAAATCATTCTTACTGTCCTTGAATTGATACACCATGCATAATTTTACCATTCAACCATTTAAATATTGAAGCTGTTTATAATTTTCATTGTTATGAACAATAATGATGAATTTGCTTGTTGCTAACTCTTAAATGTATATTAACTGCTTAACTTTGCTTGGAATAAGCTCCTAGAACTAAATTTGCTGATTTTGTGTCCTCTTTTATAGCCACATTCTGAACCCTCAAGCAGTCTTGGATGTTTTGTTTTTTGTTTTTATTTATTTGTTTATTTGAGACAGGGTCTTGTTACCTAGTCCAGGCTTGCCTTGAATTATGTTGTCCAGGCTGGCCTTGAACTTGTGACAGTCCTCCTGCCTCAGCTTCTCAAGTGCTGGAATTACAGGCATGCATCACCATGTCCAGTGATAACAATTTTAAAGTAACTTTTTTCTTTCTTTTATTTAAGCAGCATGGATTTTAAATTGGGTGAAAATGGAATGTTTAGGTATGTATTTATTTTTGTGGTACTGGGAGTTGAACCCAGGACCTTCACACTGAGCTATATCCCCAGCACTGCTTTTCCTTCCGCTTCCCCTTCCCCTCCCTCTTCCTCTTCTTCTCCTCCTCCTCCTCCTCTTTTTCCTCCTCCTTCTCCTTCTTCTCCTTCTCCTCCTTTTCCTCCTCCTTCTCCTTCTCCTTCTCCTCCTCCTTTTTCTCCTCCTTCTTCTCCTCTTTTTTTTTCCTCTTTCATTTTTTAATTTTGAGAAAGGAACTTGTTAATTGCCCAAACTGGATTCGAACTCACAATCCTTCTGCCTCAGCCTCCCAGAGTGCTACGATTATAGATGTGTGCCACCACATCAGCATAGATTTTGTATTTTAAAGATGTAAATAACCACAGCAGTGACTCAGTGATTCCTTATATACCTAAGAGCTATTGGAAAAATGTTTTATTTTGGTTTGTAAAATAACTGTCTTGCAGCATCATTTGATCTGCAGTGGTTTCAGATCAGCTTTCTAGCAGATGTGGTCCCCATCAGTATCCTGAAATACCTTGGGCTAATTCTGTGACTTTGGTTTTGAGGGCAGCCTGTCTACTACAGATAAGATTTTTCCTATGGTGGGCTGTGAGGCCATTTAAAGTTTTGCCTCAGGATTGTTCATAAATCAAGAGTTGATGCCCTTGCCCTTTTAGAGGACGCAGTTCATAAAACAAGATAATAAAAATCGTCCATTTGGTGTTTTTGTTTTGTCTTGCTTTTCTTACAAACATACTTGGACTTATTAATCCAAAACAATGTGTCATTTTTTAAATAACCACCCTTCAAAGTCAATTAACATGTTATACAAATCAATCTTTTAAAAAACTTTTTAGTTATATCATTTAATAGCTTATCTAATTCATTTAATAATTCAACTTTACCACAGAAACGAACCTTTTTAAAGCAACATATATTCTTTCCTTTTTCTTTTTTTTCTTTTTTTTTTTTTTTTTGTCTCTTTGAGACAGGGTCTCACTATGCAGTTCAGGCTGGCCTTGAGGTCACTTTCTAGCCCAGGCTGGTCTTAAACTCACAATGATCCACCTGCCTCAGCCTCCTGACTGCTGGGATTACAGGTGTGTGGCACCACACCTGGCACATTTATTCTTATTTTTTATTTTTATTTTTTTGTGGCACCAGGGATTGAACTCACAACCTCGCGCCTTGTCAGACAGGCGCTTAAGTCACTGAGCCAAACTCCCAGCCCTGGTTTTTTGAGGCAGGGTCGCACTGTGTAGCTCAGGTTGGCCTTGCGCTCGAGTTGTAGCCCAAGCCAGCCTTGAACTCACAATGCTTCTCCTACCTCAGCCTCCCGAGTGCTGGGATTAAAGGCGTGCTCCACCACGCCTAGCTGGCATATTTATTCTTAAGGCAGTGAAGAACTAAACATTGCCCAATTCCTTCCAGCCTTCACTTAATACAACTTTTACATGAGCTACACTATGGTTTTGACCACTGCTACACAGTTTGATAGTACAGTTTATTTTTTTATTTATTTATTTTTTTGCGGCACTGGGGATTGAACTCACAGCCTTGCGCCTGCCAGGGCAGGCGCTTAAGCCACTGAGCCAAACTCCCAGCCCTGGTTTTTTGAGGCAGGGTCGCACTATGTAGCTCAGGTCGGCCTTGCGCCGCGTTGTAGCCCAAGCTGGCCTCGAACTCACAACGCTCCGCCTACCTCAGCCTCCCGAGTGCTGGGATTAAAGGCGTGCGCCACCACGCCCGGCTGATAGTACAGTTTATTGAGGACTCTTTGAGTTGATTTTTTGCTTGTTGGCGAAAGTGAAATCCATCCTCAGATGAACAGCCCATTTAGGAAATTCAAAAAGTATATTCTTCCAAGGGAGTTTTCAAAATATTCCAGAAAGGTTTCAAGCTATACAAGCATCTGTGAATAGATGTTCAGCTTCCAACGGGCAGTGGAATTGGATATGTTAGACTGCAAGATGGGATCTTGACTGTCTAGTCCAGTAAGTCTCAAGTTTTCCCACTCAGTACATGAGAAATATCACGTGTCCCTCAGTGACAGTGGGAGCACACTAGAGCCTTGGAGAGTGGCATTCAGGGGATATACCATCCCCTCTCAGGCTTGACCCTCCTCTCTCAAGTTGAAACCCTAACCTTTTATCAGAGTCTAGAGCAAACAGCTGAAGCCAAGGCCAGAGAGGGCTGATGATCTATCCAAGGTCATGTCTGAGTAGTGGAATGGAAGTCTCTGGAGAACAGGCCCATCAGTTCTTAGAATCAGGTACATGTGTTGAACAGGTCAGTTGCACCCTGAGGAGCAGACCAAGACGATTGCCACAAGGCTTGGGATCTAGAGAAGGAACATTCAGCAGGCTTGCATGTAAGCATCTGGAAAATGCTCAGATAATGCTTATTCCTCCAACAAGAGTCATGGCCTCCTACCTTTTGTTGCAGTAGTGCAAAAATAAGGCTTTGAGATGGAAAGACTACCCTTACCTGAGAAGCTCCATCAAGAAAATGGGCCATTTTCACGTTTAAGGAGCCAACT
>RJWM01029894.1:0-24085 GCA_004363535.1 Dasyprocta punctata | reverse complement strand
ACTTTCTAAAGCAGTTCCGGAAGTCCTTTTTATGAGATTTTTTAGTTGCACTACTGTGGCCAGCTTGATGTATCCAATCAATTCAAAATGTTAACCTTTCATGGTTATTTTGATGCTGGAGAACAGCTCAAAATTGCAGAATTCCAGGTCCAGTGAATAAGGTAGATGGGAACTGTCTTAGTTACTTTTTTATAGTTGCTGAGACAGAATACCTGATGCCCAAAATTAGGAAAGGAAAGGTTTATTTCTTACAGTTCACAGGGGTTTCAGTCCATACAGAGTTGGCCACAAGGCAGCATGTTGTGACAGGGCAGCCATTCATAGCCACTGCACAGCAAGCCTGAACCAACTGGCAAGAGAGAGAGAGAGCAGACACTCCTTCCTCTCTCCCTTACACTGTATGTTGGCTCTACCCCTGGGTGGGTGCAACACTCACATCACCAATCCCAGCACCAGACAACAAACCAATCACAAATGCCAGACTCAGCCCAGTCCATGATTACCTGAGGCCTTGGGGGTAGGGAGTCACAGGATCAAACCCATACAGAAACAACACACTGTAATATTTTCATTTTACATAAATAACCATAAGCTGTTGATCAATGAGAGAAGATCACAAAATAGTGATTGTTTAATTTAAAAAAAAAATATGGGACTGGAGATATAGTTCAGCAGCATGGCACCAGCCTGGCAAACACAAGGTTCTGAGCTCAATTCCTGATTCCAAAAAAGAAAAAATTACAGTAAAAAAATATTATTATATCTCGATCTATAATGGCTCTCAAAGCCTCATGTATTTGGAAGGTGATTGGATCATAGGGATGCTACAGCTCAATGTGCTGTTGGGAGTACGGGTGTGGTAAGAGGCAGGACACTGGGACCATGGCCTGGAAGGGTGTCTCTCCCTTCTGGGCTCTTCCCTTTTCTCGCTGCTTCCTGGCTACTATCAGCTAAGCAGCTTTTCTCTGCAGTGGGCCCTTCCACTTATACTGTCTCTGTGTTTGAGTCCATCAACCATGGACTGGAACTTCTGAAACTCTGAGTCAAAATAAACCTCTGGTCCTTTCAGTTGTGGTTGTCAGTTATCATGTTCCAACTGCAAAGAAAAATTACTGAGACAGATTTACTGCCATTAACGCCCTTCAAAATACTGTACTTCAAATACTCCACTCACTTTGAACATTTAGTCCCTTGTTTTGGCAACGTGTCTTGTACTGTAATGAGAGTTTTTGATGTAAACATTTGCTGTATTTTTTAATCATCTCTTATAGTGGTAATAGCTCATGACTCCTAGTAATGTACTTAAAAATTGTACTTCATATTCATACATCAACCAAACATGAAGAATAAGGGATGCATTCATAAAGTTGCTTGAACATCCCATAGGAGGTGCTTTTCATTGCCTCTGGCTGGCATTCTTCTCTGAGAACAGCCCTGCCTTCTTCCTCTATTGCCATGTTTCTAGCCTTCCTTCTCAAACAGAGCCAATTTGACCAGGGTTGGGTAGATTACTGATTCCAGCAGCTCAGTGACATTTGCCCTGGAAAACACAAACTAAGAGATGTAGAAACTTAGCACATAGACCACACTGTTGATAGGAGTGCTAAGGGAAAGCCCACAGATTTCCTTTCGCCAGGACCCAGGAACTACCTTAGCCTTCCATATCTGAAGCTTGTTTGTTCCTTCCTGTACTCATTGTATTTCAAAGCATTTCAATTCCCAAAATAAAATATATACATCTTGGGTAAACAAAATCCGTATTTGTATACTAGAGTACATAGAAATTAGTCATCTCCTTCTCAAGATGCATTTATTATTATTAGGGAACAAGAGAGAAGGAGACCTCTCTACTTTTATGGAATTGATATAGTTAGCACAGAAAAAAATAATAGAATAGACGTACCCCTATGTAGTATCTCAGAGCTTATAAAAGCCAAATTTTTAAATAAATTAAATTCCTATTCCAACAATCTGGAAAACCAAATAATTAAAACAAAAAAATTTCAACCCCAAATAACAGTGGAAATGGCACAGTAGTACCAAGTTTGACTTTTGTATTCAATTGCAGGTCCTGTGACATGATGTTTAAATCACCCCCAAATAACTTTTGCTTGTGAACCAAGAACTCTAATCTAGATACTAAGGGGATGATTCTATCCTCTAAAACTGCTTTTCCAAAGCCTTGGGTATCCCATTTCTGACAGAGGCTGTTTGTGATAAAGGGTCACAACAGAAGGTAAGACAGAGATGAAATTCATTAAAAGATAACCCATCTACTAAAATCACTTATTGGGGGTTGTTTTAATTAAGCAACCATGTGTTTTATTTCATTTAGTGGTCTGTCAGATTTCTATTTCAGGTAAGAATAAATTTTATTTATAAAGTCATACAGATAATTATGCATTAAGTAATCTTAATTTTATCATTTGTATTAAGAATTGTTGGGTTTAAATTGTTTAATTATATTTTTCAAATTATTCTTTTATTTTCAGATTTATGTGTTTGAGGAATGAAATTCTTTTTCCCTTCAGATCCTATTCTGTTTAGCCAACACCATCAATGATAGCTTTCAATTAGTGTGTCTATAAAGTTGCTATGGTTAAACACAGTTTGTCCTCCAGAACTCACGAAGGAGTTCAACTCCAATATCATACAGTGATGGTATTAAGAGGGTGGAAACTTAATCTGAGATGATATTTAGAGGTGAGTCCTTTCGGAAATAATTATGATTAGAAAAGTTCAGTAAAGTAAAAGTGTCATCATGGGATTTTAGTGGCTTTATCAGAAGGAAAGAGACTTCACATCTGTATACACATATCCTGTCTCATGCTGACTTTCTGCATTGTCTTGGTTCTCTACCAGCAAAACGATCATGATCATATGATGTGCCTAGACCTTGTACCTCCAGAACCATAAATCAAAATAAACCTCTTTCTTTATAAAGTAGCCTCCCTCTAGTATTTTAATATAATAACAAAAATACACTAATTAAGAAATCTTTCTCAAAGTATACTGATTCCACCACTGGTAGGTTGGTTCTGATGAAAAGAGTTAAGACTGGTAGCTTCTTTTTATAAAATAGTCAGTGGGAAATAAACAAAAAGAAAGTTCTAATCTCTGAACACTTTCTTAACTTAGGTCATAATGAAACCAAAAATTCTGCTCACAAAATATCCACATGCTGAATAAGGAAGGTATCAGGGTAGTATTATGTTGAAGACCATTCTTTATAATATGGGGAAAAACATCATTTCATAACTCAATTGTGATCAGGGCTTGTCCAAGGCCTACTATCTTGCCGTGGTAGCTGTGCTATTGTACGCAGAAACAACACCGTGTACCTGCAGTCACAGTTGAGGACTCAATGGTCCTGTGACGCTGTGACACCGCAGGGCAAGATTACATTAGCTGGAGACATCCTGGTTCCTTGAGAACTGAGGAATAGAGTAGTAATAAGAAGAGGGTTTCACCTTGCAAAAGGACAAACTCCCTGGTAACCCGCCACCTCTCCCCACCAGCCTCATCAACATAAAGACCCTCCTTAGCATAAGACTACCACTGCCCTGTGAGTCATCCAATCACCCCTCACCATTTTCCTCAATCAATAAATGTTGAGCTTTTGGCTGCCTTGTGGCCTTTTTTTCCTCCCGAACAACTGGTCATCTCAATTCCTTGTTGCATCACCATTTTCTCTGTTGCTTTTTCTTTTAATCGTGCACTGTCCCATCTTGCAGGAGATTTCAGTCCACTGCAGGGGTCTCTGGTCATACTAGTAGAAATTAAAAATCTCTGTAAATACTTACTGAGTAAAATTTAATGTTAACCATAAAGAGAATTGCCATATTTTTGAGGTTATTTCATCATGAGATAAAATGGGTAAGGGAAAGTTTTATTTGTGTAAAAACAAAAATGTTTCAGTATCTTCATTTCTCATAAAAGTGTGTGTAGATGAAAAAAAACTTCTCTTTTCAAATACCTTCCTAAAGGTTGAATTACATTCACTCTACCCTCTTGTCATTCCATATTTAATTGCTTTGTATGAGAATGATGCACAAATGAAAGTAAAGGATGTGTATTTACTATGATAATTCACAGTTTGGAGTTTTAGCTTCTATATGAAAATTAAAATTATTTTAAATAAAACGATATTATATCTCATCTTTTTATCATCAAATCAACAGTTTTATAAATCATAATTGTATAAAACTCCATTTTATCATTCTCATTCTTATTCCAAACAGAATGTTTTTTTATCTCAAAAAGAAAGTCAATTTGCATTCACATGTCACAAATCATTTTCACACAATATATGTTATCATTTTTCAGCTTTAGTATAAATAACAGCTAGAGTACTGCCTCTACAAAGTAAATATTTTCTTTAAATAAGGTCTAAGTTCAATCTATGGTTGAATTTAAATTAATCTTTAATCAGAACCTTGCCTCTCTGGCCCCTTGTAATTTGAATTTAAAAAGTTATGATAAAAAATATCCATTACTGACTTCAAAAATATAACCCACTGTAATCAGCTATATTCATCCTCCTGAGAAAATGCACCAACTCAGATCCAATTTTTTATAAACTCTGTGAGAAGGAACTGAATTCAGTATTGCCTCTCCTGGAACTATTTATCAATATATCAGGGTTGTTTCCATTAGAAAGGCGGTGGTAGCATTTTATCAATGCAATAGCAGAAAAACTTATAAGGCATTCAAGGTCTGATCTGTCAGGGAAAAAAACGATATGGGAAATTTGAAATCCAAACCAAAGGCTATTTTCTCTTCCCTGATCATCTTTGCAAAGTAGCAAGGTGTCTACAGTAACAAAAAGGTTAAGATCATATTTTCAATTTCTCTTCTCTATCTGAAACTCTTTGAAGTGACTTTCTTTGTTCTGAAGAAAGCTGTACCATTCTGGACAGCCACATTCTCCTTGGTGTGTGTAGGTGGCTTCTCTTGAGGCAGAGAAATACCCATAGCTGTCTTTTCACCTTCTGTCCCCAGTCACACTGTGATGGGCACAAAAGTGCCAGCACATTTCAACACAAGCCAGTCAAAGCTACCGTGGACAAGAAAGAAAAAGATGATTTCCTTTCCAGTTCACATCCTTCGGAGAAATCCCAAGAATAGTCCACCCACTCAGAGAGAAACAAAAAACCAAATGGATCTAAATGCTATCACAAACACCAACTGCGCTATTTTTGTTAAGAAAAATTTAAGCTCGAAGGCATAAATGGATGTGCCTGAGATCTCCCACCCTCCAGCCCAGTGCTAACTCCTCTCATAGCTGCTCACTGGGCACTGTTACACATTAAGTCTATTTCTGGGGTAATAGACTTAGTGCCCACTGGCTGACTGCAACCGCCACTGCCTCTCTTTCTTCTATTGTTGGCCTTTGCACTCTCCATTCCTTTTTCTGCTCCTGGCTTTTCCTAAATCTCCTTCTCAGCTCACATATTCCTCATCAGAGATATCTTGACTGACCACCGTAACTCGAAATACCCAGCCTCCTTTCTTAGAGAACATTTATCAGAATTTAAATTTATTTGCTTACTCAGTCATTTACTGTCTTCTAAACTAAAATGCATGTTCCATGGGGCAGAGACCATAATTATTTTCTTTACCATACTGTGTGATATGGAGTCTGTCACGTAGTATTTATTCATTGATACCACTAATATCACGCATCACTATAAATTATGGCAGAAAAGATAAATGAGCCAAATTTCAACGCAACAAAAATTCATAATGAAATGGAGGAAGCAAATAAGACTTGAATAAATATGCCTAAGAAAGACAGGACTAATTAAAAATAATTTTAAAAATAAAACATTATTAAAAAAAGGAATGAATTAAACAAAGAAGCTTCTGAACTTATGATGGCATTACATTTGGATAAATTCAACATAATTTGAAAATATCCTAATATGAAAACTCATTTAATATTCTTAGACTATGAGAAATCTGAGACTGTCAACACAGTACAATGGAGAACATTGGTTGTTCACCCTCGTGATGACATATCCACAACTTGCTCCACTATCTAGCCTTGAAAATATTTTGTTATATGCTGCTAACCTGAGATAAGATCAAAATTTAGAATACAACTTCTCTGACTGCATATTACTTTACACCACAGTAAGTCTGCATAAAGTTAGAAGTTTCTTAGAGAAGTTGGGATTTTTTTAAACTGGAGCAGGGTTAGTTTCCAGGAGGCAGAACTTTCCAGGAAAGAAAATTTCTTGACCAAGATTTTAGAGAAGGCAGGTGTTTTATTTGGGAAATTAGCTGAAGCATAGGAAATGGAGAAAACCAAGAAAAAGATAAGAATTCTTCAAATCCTTTGACCTCAGTTTTCTCTTTATATTTCTTTTCTTTCCGTTTGACTTCCTTTCACACCTGCCCAGACATCCAGATATTATTTCAGTCTCTCTCGTCAAAGAACCTCTGCTAGCTTTCTATTTTTCCTGTCTTTTGAAGTGCCTGATTTTACTTAAACTCAGCTGGAAGATGCTAGAAGGACCCAGAAGCTGTTTGAGCTCTGAGCTGAGTCAGCCCCTCTCCAAGAGGGCTCCCAGCCAACTGCCCTGTCCTGGAGGACGTCAGAGCCTGCAGCACTCACCCCCAGCCAGTGAAGTCCCTCACGTCCACTGCTCCCTTCCACTGCTGTATCTTTCCATGGAGGCCTCCAGTGTCATCAGCCATCACCTTGTGTCCACAGGTTTGAACCATTCCTCCCATGCAGTGAATCTGGACTCAGGGAGAAGGTTCTCCTAGCTACCCTCTTCTTCTTCGTTGAAGTTTCTCTCTTTGCTCTCCTCGTGGGCTTCAATTGTCACTTCAGATGTTCCCCAGGTCCAGGAGACCTACTTCCCTCCCTCTTGTCTTTCTCGCATTGCTATATTCCAGCGTTTGGATGGCGATGCTCAAAGAGGCTCTTTCTCTCTGTTAGCTTCCCAGAAATCCTCTCAAAGTACCTGATTTTAATCCAGTCATTTTGTCTAACATTTCTATACTGAAACTGACAAAAATAATCAGTCCCTGAGCAGATCTGTGTGCTGAATACTAAAAGATTTTTGTTCTCTTTTTGTATCCTTTATGGTATTTATCTAGAATGCTTCCTATATCTAACTAAATGGCTGCTTATGCAATCAAGACATCTTTCAGCTAATGCCTTGTCTGGGGTGCTCCTTGAAGATGTCTTTGCTATACCCTGAACTTCCCTCTTGGTACACAACACCCATGATGGTAGTCATCAGATTTCAGGGCTCCACCACAGAACTACGTACTCTTTAAGAATTATATCTTAACTCAAATAAGTTATGCCTCTCGTTAAAAGTTTAGATTGCTCATTCAAATTTTTAAACTTTAACACAATTTATGATACCATCTTCTTATGGTTTGTGTCTAGATGTCCCCCAAAGCCTCAAGTGGTCATAGGGCTTTTTCAGAGGTGGCTGGATCTAAAATGTGTGATAGTGGGGTGAGGGGTGTGTGATCAATAAATCAGTCCACTGATTGGTTTGACACAGTTTTGGCTAAGATTAAGGATGTTAATGGTACACCTCCCCTAGGGCAGATAGCCTGCATGTAAGGGACAGAAAGAGTCTTGTTGCTTTTGATACCTGTAAGCCCCATGAACTGTTCTCCTCTGCAATGCCCCTCTGCCATGTGCCACTCTGCCTTGGAGCAGGTCAACTATGAACTAAAACCTCTACAAACTGTGAACCAGAGAGACACATATGGTACCTGTCCTAAGAAAACTCAGAGTCCAGAATAAAGTACATATATTAATTTTAATAAAATTAAGTCAGCTAGGTAATGAATGCTTGAGTACAAACAAGGAATTGTGGCCATAGAGAAACTAAATCCTTTTAAATTTGGAGGGCATTTTAATTGTTCCATTATGATTTTCCTTAAAACATTGCTATTTGGTTCTATGTTGTCACAGAACTCACTGAAATTGCTTTGAATTCACACCTCTCAAAGAACTTTCATAGCCATCAATTATGTCAATAGTCATTTCATAGTCAGTGAATAGTTAGTGCAAAGTCTAGCCCCAGAATCCAAAATGCATATCTAAAAAAAGAAAGGGGAAAATACTTAAAAATCAGCTAGAAATGGTACTGGAATAAACAATAATATACCAAACATAAACATTAAGTATCTCTAGCTCTCCATTAGGCAACATTTAGTACATTATACACAGCTCATTTTGCAATGTCTTCAAAGGAGCATTCGATATTTGAATAGTTAATTGTATATCGGCTAAACTTTACTGTCACATTGCCTTTACTTTAAAAACGTAAGAGGTAAGAAATGAAACAGAAGTACCTTCAGAGATGATCTGAGCAAACAACAGGCTGTTCAAACTGAGTTTCCCTCTAGGTTTGCTGTTGGCTGGGTTTGTAAGGAATTACAGGGTCTTGATACTACTTTATCGTCTTTTCCTTTTTTGCCCAGTCTAAAAGTCATATCTTTGTATTACATTCTGAGAAGGAAAAAAAAGCAGCATGACTTAATGCTCTACATTTGACAACAATATTCAATGAAGCAATTTGTATGATTTAGAGATATATGATTTACTCTCATAAAAATTGCATGCACTTGAAAGTAATTTTGTGATACAGTGTGGTTGTTTAAAAACTGGCATAGATATATGCTTAAACAAACTTTTCTTACTTCCAGAAAGAGAAGGAATCATTTTAAGAGCATGAATATTGAGAGAACAAAATGTTATTTTTTTTAATAGAAGGAAATTCATTGAGGCTTAAGAATGAATAGAAAACCATCTGCATTTTCAGAAAGATTACAAAAATCAATCTGTCCAATTTGAGATTTAAATATTTGAATAATTACTATGCAAATAACATGCTAACATAATTCAATATAGTTATAGCATTACAAATCCAATATATATTCATAGCATTTAAATTATATATACAAATATTTTGGATAAAAATCAGGTTCATGGAATTATTTATCCTTAAAATGCCTAGAATTCTAAGTAGAACTCTGATTACAGATATGATTGCAAACAATATGTATTAGGGGATATACACGCCATGATTCTTTATTTTTTGCATTCACTTTATGTTAATGTTTTTAAATCGTATCTTTCTCAAGCTTTATATTTAAGATAATTAAATTGGATGGAATTCACCATCTCTTCAGTTTCATATATTATTTTTAGAACTGAACCTTTTAAATCCATAAAAATGAAAATGCTCAACATCACTAGCTACCAGGGAAATGCAAATCAAACCACAATGACGTAACTTCTCACTCCTGTCAGAATGATTATGATCCTAAAAGCAAAAAGGCACTAAATGTTGGCTGAGGATGTAGAAAAAAAAACTCTTATACACTGCTGGTAGAAATATAAATTAGCACAGCCATTATAGAGAAAATCAGAGAGGTTTGTCAAAATCTAAAACACATATCATAGGATTCAGGTATCCCACTTCTGAACACGTATACAAATGAACATCTGCATTCCCATGTTTATTGCAGCACTATTCATAATGCTGTAGTCAAGAAATGGAATCAACCAAGGAGATGAAGAAAGGATAAGAACACACACATATATGTGCATGTGTGATATATAATCCAATATTATTCTGTCCTAAATAGATTAAAATCTTATCCTTTGTGTTAAACTGGATAGAATTGGAGGACATTAAGTAAAATAAGCCAGAAACAGAAACATAGCATCATTTGTTCTCTTTCATATGCATAAGTTTGAAATGTTTCTTAGTTACTTTTCGCTCATTGCCGAGACAAAATACCTGACGCCCAAAATTAGGAAAGGAAAGGTTTATTCTTACAGTTTCTCGGGAGTTTCAGTCCATTAGTTGGCTCCAAGATAGCGTGGCATGGCGGGCCTGCTGTTCATGGCGGCTGCAAGCTGCAAGCCGCGCTGGCGAGAGAGAAGGAGGCGGAAGAGGAAGCGAACAAGAGGAAGACCCGCCTTCCCTTACACTGTATGTCAGCTCCACCCCTGGGTGGGCACAGCGCTCACATTGTCAATCAACAAACCAATAACAAACCAATAACTCAGCCCCATCAAAATTATATGAGGACTTGGGGGTACACTGCATTATCACCCAATGCAGTTTCATATGTGATTTCAATGTGGAAGAGAGTAGAACTGTGATTACTACAAGATGGGAAGGTTAAAAGGGAAAGGATGGAGGGACACTGGATAACAGGTACCAAAATTCAGTTGAACAGGAGAAATACAGTAACTTGCATTCTACAGGACAGTGCAGTGATTATAGTTTACCATAACTTATTATGTATTTTATGAAGAACAGGAAAAGAGTTCAAAGTCTGCACAAGCAAAGAAATTATAAAACAGTAATGCCAATTATCCCACATTGTATGTATGTAGTGAAATATCACATCATTCTCCATAAATATCATTATTGCTTGCACCTAGATGTCCCCCAAAAGACTCAAGCAGTCATGAGGACGGACTTCCAGAGTCTGTGATTGATTCATGCTCCAATGCTGGAATTATGGCTGTGACTGCTACATCTGCCCTGGGGCGGGTAGCCTGCATACAATATAAGGGAGGGAAAGAGACTTGCTCACTCTCTCCTCCCTTTTTGCTTTTTTTTTTTTTTTAAGAGGATAAAACCCAGGAAAATAAAACAAAATAAAACCAATGAAAAATAAACCAGCATAAGTGATTCAGGACTTCAAAACCTTACAAAACCAACAATAGTTACCATAATGCCTTTTGTTGTCTTCAGAATAGCTGCAGATACCTTCGGACATAGTAAAAATTGAACAGAACAGATTAGAATAGAAACAATAAAACCAAAACAGTGAATGCAATAAAGGACTTCAAAACAAGCCACTAGTAAATCCAAAATGGCTATCATAATGTGTCTTGTTATCGTTCAAATAGCTGCTCAAGTCATCAGATTTCATAATCAAACAAAACAAAAGAGAATAAAACCTAACCCAACCAAACAACGAAAATGATATGGCCATTTTGCTTTTTTTTCTTTTGCTGTCTTCTGCCACCATAAACTGTTGCCCCTGTGCCATGCCACCCGGCATCGAAGCCAGCTGATTACGGGCTGAAACTGTTTGGTTTTCTGTAGCATGCGAGAGAAAAGAGACAGAAGAGGAAGAAAGGAAAAAAGGCCTTTAGTGAGGGCATGGGAGGGCTGCCGAACAGAGGCAAGCACCCTCTAGAAGCTTTGAGGGGGGAAAAACCACGGGTTTTGTTTGGAATTCAACGGGGGCGGGGTTAAAGGGGCAGGCGGAATGTCGTATTGACGGCCGATTGGAGGAGCATTGAGCGCAGAGAGATTTGACTTTTGGGTTCACTAGAAAAACACAGGGAGGCACTGTCCAGTGCCGGAGGGAGGCGCTTTCCAGCACCATGTTAGCCCGCACATGGGGAAAAACCTGTCAGAAATCTCCATAAACTGTGAGCTAAATAAACCTTTCTGTCCTTAATTTTGGGTGTCAGGATTTTGTCTCAACAATGAAAGAAAAATAACCAAGACAATTATATACATTAAAAGAATAAATTTATACATGTACATTAAAAGAATAAATTTATATTAAAAATACAGTAATTATGTAGTAAGTGAAGTAATTATACAATAATTGAAGTTTAACTAAGCTTCACATTAGAAGTGGCCTGTATGTCCATCAACAGAAGAATGGGCAGAGAAAATGTGGCATTTATACAATAGAGTACTAATCAGACATAAAGAAATACAAATTTGAGTCATTTGTAGGAAAATGGATGCACCTTGGGACTGTAATGTTAAGTGAAATAAATCTGATAAAGAAGCTTAAATATTGCATGGTTTCTCTTATATGAGAAAACTAAAGTATAAATACTTTAAAGAACAAAATAAAGGATGAATAATAGGAAACAGGGAGATAGACCTCTTGCAATAAAGGATAAGGGAATCTAGAAGCAGAGGGAGGTGAAAGGGGAGGAAGGGAATGGTGGATGAAAAGGAATGAGTTGTTATGTCCATGTACCAACTCCCCATGATTAAGGTATTCATTATTGCAAGTATATAGTAATAACAATGAATTAAAAATAATAGTTTGTGGAATCATTTGATTATTAATATTTATATCCATTTTTTCTGAGTATTGCCTAGGATTAATCTTTGCCTTTAAAGTTTTTCTGATCACTAAATTTAATCCCAAACAAGTATTATCTCCCACGCAATCACTGTGTAATGAAAACTGAATGTAATTCTATATCTATTGATCAAATTATGTGTGCTAAAAACATTAAAATAATTTCCAAGATCCATCACAAAAAGTTAATAAAACTATGCGTCTCTCTTTAAATTTGGGAGCTTAAAAATTGTCCTAGATTCTTAGAGGAATGGAGAGAGCAAGGCTTGTCAAAATAACTATTCATTTAAAATAAAGTGCTTTAGAAAATATTTCCAGATAGCAAAATTTGACAGTCTCGTTTGTAGCAGTGAAATGAAGCTACAGATCTTCATCTGAAAGATGTGATAAATAGGAAAACACAAAATCCAATCATTTCACTTTCATGTAACTCTGCATATCAAATAAAAATCACAGAGCAAAACATCAATAAATGAGTTACTGAAAATGGCACAACATGTGTTTGTCAATTTGTATATCAATCTAATGAATTATACCAATCATTTCACACACCAGCAAGGAAAAGATTATGCTTTTAAAAGGACGCTGAGTTAAGCTATTTTAGACTCTTTCGTGACTTATAAACAAAAGGGCATTTATGACATAAAAACATTTCATTCACATAATAGACATAATAATCCCCTGTATTTATAATATCTTTCTAATTTTAATACTATCTTGAGACTGGGAGGAAGAATCGTACCCTAACATTCCACCCTACTGGGAACATGTCAAATTACTTCACTTGACTTGAGGTAAAAAGAGAAGAAACCATCATCTTTTAACACAAGATGGGACAGAGAATTTGAGGGTATTACCTCAACTCTGTCCTCCAGTACTTCTGTGTTAGCTTTCTGTTGCTGTAACAAATACTGAGATAAATCAACCTTTAAAAATGTTCACATTTTTAAAGGTTTCAATTCATGGAAATGAGTTGCTGGCCCATTGTTTTTGAGCCTATGGTGAGGCAGTACATCATAGCAGGAGCTCATGGTGGAGGAAGCTGCTTAAATCCCCATGTCTAGGAAGAGCAACAGAGACAGGAAGGGGCCAGGGTCCCAGTATTCCTTTCAAAGGAACACTCCCAATGATCTAACTTCTCACCAGACCTCACTTCTTTAAGGTTTCACTGCCTTCCCATGGCATTACAGGCTGGACACCAAGTCTTCAGTACATGAACTTTGAGGACACTTACCTGAACCATAGCAACCTAGCAGTACATTGCCTTTGGTCTTTTACTGTATTCATGTTCTTTTCGTACTGACTTAGAGTTTCTTTCATTCACTTTACCTTAGGAAGTCACCAGGTAAGAAGATGTCAAGTCTCTACTCAACAACCTCATATTTCTTCTCTACTTTATATTAAGAGACAAACCCTAGCAAACTCCTATTAAATAATTGCAAGATTTTATTAATATGCACTCACAAAAAGCAGAGGAAT
The DNA here is from genome assembly GCA_004363535.1 of Dasyprocta punctata. Taxonomy (NCBI): domain Eukaryota; kingdom Metazoa; phylum Chordata; class Mammalia; order Rodentia; family Dasyproctidae; genus Dasyprocta; species Dasyprocta punctata. The sequence continues at coordinate 10,486 of RJWM01029894.1, read as the reverse complement.
ATGTTTGAAATGTATTCTGGATTCTTAAAATAAGGATAATAAATACAATATTATAGTAAATTTAATTATTGATACAATTAAATATGTATTGCTCACATAACCTAAAAATTCTACTTCAAGGTATTTAGCTAAAATACGAAAAATGCATGTCCATGAAAATTTACAAATGAATGTTCATAGCAACATTATTCAAGATATACAATATTAATAAACAGCCCAATTATCTACCAGCTAGTGAATGGACACGAAACCAACAGTATGCTGCAACAGATTCCTACTCAACAATAGAAAAGAATAAACTACAGGAAAAGCACACCAATATGAAAAGTAAATGAAGTATCTCAGAAAAATATTAAATGCTATATGACTCCATATAAATGAAATTCTAAACAGGTGAAACTAGGCAATTACAACAGAAATCAGATCGGTTTCTCTGAGACAGGTAGTTGGAGATGGATAATATAAATGAGCACCAGAGAAACTTTCTGATTTTCATGATAGCTACATGGTTGTATACATTTGTCAAATGTCATTGGTCTATTGACTTAAAGTGTGTGAATTTTGTTATTTTTAACTGTAATTGAATAAAGTTAATTTTCAAAAAATTGATTGTAGCTGGGAATGTAGTTTAGCAGTATTGCATTTGCCTAGCATGTGCAAGGCCATGACTTCAGACATTGAATTTATTGATATGGGTACACTTACCAGAAGTTTTGGATTTAATTTGTTAGCTCAAGCAGCTGAGAAGTGGCTGTAACATTTTTTTTTCCTTAGCCAAAGGTATTGATTGTGACTAATGTATTGATTGTGAACTACAGTTATTGAAGTCAAGATGCCAGAACTCTCCAGTCTAACTGGAAGTTTAAGAAATAGATTTCATATTCAGCCTCCATACAACCCCTAAAGAGCACTCAGGAGACTTTGCCTTCACTAAGAGGTCAAAAAATACAGCAAACAATGTAGCATGATCAGTATGTTTATCACGCTCTGTGGGGGTGGGCATGCTGTACTGACTGAGCATGACAGTGTAGGCGATACCATTATCAAGATGCTCTCTCTGGTCTTGAGGGAGATGAGGGGATCCCAGGCTGACAGGGCCTACTTGGCAACACTGAACCATGAGAGAAATAGTGGATGTGATCACTATAATCAATAGCAGGGAAAAAGTAATAATCGAAATGACCTTAACAGAAGGAGTCTTAACTATGTCTAATTGGCCATGATGTCCTTAGAAATAAAACAGGCTTCCAATTAAACTAGTATCTAAATAATGTTTCAATTTACATCACACAAAATAATTCAAGCACTGATGGACAGAAAACTGAATAAAGGGAAGAAAACTGACTTCTCATTCAGTGCCAAAACTAAACCAGATCTAGTGCTCACTGTCCATAGGGGAAACCAGATTTTCTTGAGAAAGGACCTTACAATATGGCCACAAAAAAAGTGGCAAATCATTTTCCAAATCTTTCCCCAAAATAAAAAATATATATATCCATGAATAAGTAATGCACAGGCCTTGGGAATATCAGCTATCCCAAAAAGTTACTACAAAGAATCTATGCTGTTCAATATTTATGCACAACTTTAATCCTCATCTTTCTTGTTTCTTCTTTCCTGGCTTTTTGTAAACTGTGAACATTTTCACATAAGGTATCCCCTTCTTTGACACTAGGAGGAATTTGATACCATGTGCATGAAACCTCACTCTGTTCCCACCGTTTAGCCAACACAAAAACTCCAGCAACACAATGGAATGTTACTTAGGCTTTAAAGAGAGGGAAAGACTGTCATTTTTGACAACATGGATGAACTTGGAGGACATTATAGTACGTGAAATAAGCCAGGCATAGAAAGATAAATACCACATGAGATAATTTATATATGGAATCTAGGGAGGCTGAGGTAGGCGGAGCGTTGTGGGTTCGAGGCCGGCTTGGGCTACAACGCGAGCACAAGGCCGGCCTGAGCTACATAGTGCGACCCTGCCTCAAAAAAACCCGGGCCGGGAGTTTGGCTCACTGCCTTAAGCGCCTGCCCTGGTAGGCGCGAGGTTGTGAGTTCAATCCCCAGTGCCGCAAAAAAAAAAAAATAAATAAAAAAAAATAAAAAAAATAAAATAAAATTTATATATGGAATCTAAAATATTCAAACTTAAAGAAGCAAAGAGTAAAATTTGGTTTCTGGGGACTGTGGTGGAGAAATAGATGGGGATATGTTGGCATAAGTTCATGAATTTCAGTTTGATATGAAGAAAAAGTTTACAAAATCTATTATATAACAGTTAATGCAATGTGCTACATACCTGAAAATCGCCTAGAGAAGGCTGCAAATGTTCCTGTCATACACATACACACACAAAATGAAGAGCATGTGGGAAAAAATATCCATTTCTCTTTCCATTTTCAGGTCAAGTTATGAGGTTTTGCCATGTTCTTCCCCAAATACATCATGCTGTGAGTAGTAAATTTTTCTGTCCGCTCTTGACTTGTGTGCAATGTCCAGTAGTTTCAATGCACAAACCAAATTTTGAGTAAAACACCTATCTTGCTTCTGTGGGGTAGCTCAAAATACCAACATAGTTCCCTAAAGTAGGAACTTGCTATGGCTGTATAGATGGAGTTTTCCCCCTTACATGTCTCCTCAGATTAACACATTAGTTATTTTCTGGTTTGGGTTATATAATTGAAATTGAAATATTCATTGACTGACTTAAGTCATCATTTTTATGGGTACTGGGGTCAGAAATAGCCAAATGGAAGTTTAAAAACTTCCTCTACCATCAGGGTAGAAAATGAAAAGCGATACCCTGTATCTAAGGAAGTTATATAAATTACTGCCACCATCAAAGATTTGAAAAGTACACATGTTGATATGTATTGTATTCCCATTTAACTCACTTATTTGGTCTGTGAAGCTGGTGGACAGATCTTAGACTGTATGACTGAGAGAATAAAACTTAACCAGGTGGCGACTAAAGTTTCAGCTAGAAAGTCCCTACTAGAATGTCTCTTGGCACAAATCACCACAAACTCTGGTAGCTGGTACATAGCTATTGAACTGGCAAATGCTTTTTATTGCTACACTAATTTGAAAGTATTATTAGACATAATTCATTCTCACCCAGAATACACAAAAATATATCTGTACTCTCACTTTTGTGAGGAGGTCAATTCGTTTGCTCTCTAACCCACTTCATTTGCAGAGATCTGAATCATTTTGGCATGCCACAGATAATCTCATCTACTACTTTGATGACAAGATAAGGAAAATGGGTAAATAGCATTGTAAAATATGTGGATGCCATAAGATCAGAAATAAACCCATGAAAATGCAATTTTACTACCATGAGCAGGTCCAATGGTCTGGAAAAAGGAAAAGGCCAGTTATTACATCTTGAATTATTGGTGCAACAAAAGAGTCATTGGGATCAGTGGTTCTCATTTGATTTTAGAAATAGCATGTAATATATGGAGTGTGCTGCTCCAACCCATGCACCAAGTAGCCCATAAGCCTGGTGTAATAGGAAGGCTACATGTAGTGAGTCTAGGCCTCCTTGCAAGCTGCTCTGTCACTTGGGCCTTTTGCTCCTGCAGATTTAAAGCATTTGAGGTGGCAAAAATAGATGCTGTATAGAAATTCTAGCAAGTCTTAAAAAATTTATAGTAAAAATACCAACACCCTTGGAAGAAAGTCATGCACTTATCTGTACAAATCTCCTCTTTGAGATAGATTTCATGACTGTTACTCAGCGGTGGATAAGGTGACCAATAAGAATCTTCTCCTTACAAAGATGATAAGAGAGTCTTTTACTCTTACCCCACTCAGTGATATGGGAGGTATGAGGGCAAACAACACTTCCTATTCCTTTGCCAGCAGACTTCCCATTATATCATCTCAACATGTGGAAAAGTGGAAAATCATTAAAGCTGAAGCTCATAAACTTGCAGAATATCATTCAGAATAGAAAAGTATTTTTGTGTGCAGTTTCAATTCAAAGTTTGTGTTCATAAAATTTGCTGTTTTGGCACTGGCCCCAAATACACAAAGACAATGTATAATATTTTATAGTAAGAAGATATTAAATCAAAATTCAACTTAATATTCAGTATTTTAAATTTAGAAATGTTGGCTATTGTGCTCAATCTGTATCTGTTCAAGAAATAAACCACTTGTATTAAACCTGCATACTTAAATATAAATAGTATTTCTATCCCCAATTTTAAAATAACTTCAAAACACCTGGAATGTTAATTTTCATTTCTGCTCACTTTCTGTTGAGGAGCCACTAGATCCCAGAGACTACTAAAATATTTGCCAACGAGACAAAGACACACACCCACACAGAATGTTTCATAAGTGATTTAAAAGCATAATCTTTCATTTTTGAGTCACCCAGCGTACTAATCTTTCTGCGTCAAAATTGGCAAATCACCACAGCATTCTTTCAGAGACTGATTACATATTATCTCATGATTTATCTCCCTAGCATGAAGGGCATTTGGGGAAATCTGTAGCATCAGCTTGTAGGATCTTTGTCCTGGGGCTTGAAAGAACTTTGGTGTTTGCCTTGTGGTGTGCAGGTGTCTGTAAAACCTACTTGATTGGGTCCCAAGGGCACTCCTGTGAAAAATAAAGGTTAGGAGGAGATATGGTAAACAGTGAAAAAGAAAAGGAAGTTAATTATGCTGGGTGAAAGGCCACATAATTCTGTTTCAGCACCTGCACAAGTATGTCGATATTTATGCAACAATCTCCCGGGATTTATGGGAGATGTCAGTTTTTAAGACACTCTACCTTTCTTTTGTTTTTTTACTCCCAGCCATCTGTGGTAATATGTGCAGAGCGGGGATGATCTGACAAAGTATGAAGCACAACAAACTGTAAGACTTTGAGCCTTGTATAACAAAATATAAAAACAAAGATCAAAGCCACAAGGCAGACTGGATGATTGTTTGGTTTTTTAAAAGAACAGCCGAAAGCAAGGAAAACAATCGCCCAACTTCTAAACAACCAGAGTATCGGCAAAACATAAACAAAAACTTGTTTATCTTATACCTTCCACAAAATCTCCCCAGTCTCTTTCCTGTGTAAGCCTTTAGCCAGCTGGACACATAGTCGGCTGGGCAGCCTGCTTTAATTTGCTCAGGATGAGAGATTATTTTGAAGTTCTGGGGGTATGTCTTAAGTCAAATCCAAGAAAACAAACTCACATATGAAAATGTGTAAGCCTATGAAAACTAGATATACAACACGGCAAAATGAATTTCATGAAACACACAAACACAAAATAATTCCAAGCAATTTAGATTCTAATGCTGATTAAGGGCTTTCAGTCTTTGAAGAAAGAAGTTTTATTTTGTGTAAAGACACTTATAATTTAGCTGGACTTTTTCTTTCATGATTTCAATGTGAAAAAGAGGAAGGCACATTTTTTTCTGAGTAGAAAGCTGGTATACTTACTAAGTATTCTCAGAAGTTAAAAAAAATGCCTCATTGTTCAGTTTTTCTGTGTGATCCTCTAAAACCAAGAGAAAGGAATACATTATCCTGTATCTGTAGATCAAATTTATGAATCTAGCTTGATAAAAGCCTTTTCCATCAATTCTATGACAAGAGCTTTTAAAGGTTGCCATGATATCCAGAGAGCTTAAAGTGAATAATGTATTTTTAGCACATTATAGAGCTCAATACATTTTCATATTGATTAATACCAAGAAAATGTATAATATACAATTTAAGAAATGTTGATAAATTTAAAGGCTTTAAACTTTGTAATGATTGTTTTTGTTACTGGCCATGAACATAGGATATCTTTGGAGCTCAACTTCATCTTTAAATCCAAATGCACTTTAAAAATTTTTTCTAGTTTCATTTTTTCTAATTCAGCTGTTAACTAGGGCATATCAGCACTCAAATCTTTCAAATTCACTAGATCTACTTCTGACACTTGTGGACCTAAACCAATAGTACAAATGGAAATCCATGGACCATTTGCCTAAATATTTACAAGTCATGAATCAAGCTAATAAATTATTAAATGCAAAGTATATACTCCCTTCCTAGCTTGAAATATGCATCTCATAATAATCAGAAAGGAGGTTTGAATTTAAAATTTTTGGATTCCTCAAAGTTCTACACCAGAACTGGATAGCACAGGAAGAGCTTGTTCCCTGGCATCCCATGATCTAATCTCGTCTCGCACCTACCCTGAATTCCAGTCCGCATCATAAGGCCACCTACAGGGACACTTCACTCTGCATGCCCAAGATCTGTCCCTTCATGCCCACAGATTTTTCTGTTCACTGGCTTGCTTATTGAGTGTAGGCATGTGTGGGAGGCATGGTCCATCCTTAGGAGGAAAAACCTGGACCTAAAGGGTGCACAGACTCATAAAGTGTGTTTGTGCCAAGTGAGAAAGGGATTTGGGGGTGCTAGGTACCCAATGGCTGAGATATAAGATTGAGGTGAATATAACCACTTGCCCCAGGGAGAAAGCACAGCAATAGAACAGGACAAAGGTGATCCTTGTAAGTCAGGGCCCTGGACAGGAACCTTCCTTGCCCTGATCTAATGATGATAATGGATCTTTCTGCATGCTCTGCCACCTTCAATTTATTCTACAAGTAAAAGTCATATCCAGCATCACACTCATTATCACTTCATGATTATATATTCATTTTGTCCTAAATTCTCTAACTTAGTGGTAACAGCATCATAATCCAAATAGCTATTTAGGCTAGAGACTTTAGGCTTATTTTAGAATCTTCTCTTCCCTTATGTACAATTAAAATCCTCTTGATTCTTTAACTAAAAAAGCACTAGTTTCAGTAACCTCTTTCTAGCTAAAATAACCACTGTATTAGGTAAAGCTCTTTATTTCTTTAAACTAAAATAATAGCCTGTTAAAATACCTTTTCCATACATGTGATGTCCTACTTCAATTCATTTACTACCTTTTTAAAAGACCATTTATAATCAAGTAATTGTTATCTATAAATAGATTTCATGTCCATTCATTGGCAAAAGAATAAAGCTAGCATGAGTTCAGCATGGACAGCATTTTGCAATGTGGCCCCAGCCTCATCAGCAACTATTCTTCCCTGACCCCTTCCTACCTTTCTCTTTGGCCACTCTGGGATATTCATTATTCTCAGAATATTTCATGCCACTTAGCTTCTTATTCTTTTCTTGTGCTATTTTTATCTGTCTGGGATGCCTTTCCTCATGTCTAATATACATGGACTCTTTCTCATCCTCAAAATCCAGCTCAAATAGCCCCACCTCCATACAGATTTGTTTAAGAGCCAGACAAATTGAATAATTAATTCCTCCCTCATCTGTATCCTGACTGGATTTCATGTCTAAATTTTTTTACATTTATCAAATTGGCACAATTCATGCTAATTTCATGGTCGAAGTGATTGTTCAATTTACATTAACATCCTCTTAGTTTGAATTTTCCCACAAGAACACATGGAGACAAAGCTTTGTGCACAGAGCTCACATGAGAGGTGCAGGAATCACTGGTATGGTGTAGAGAAAAGAGAGAGAAAGGAAGACAGCCAACAAAGTTTAAATCATCAAAAAGATAATGCTGTCCTTTCCTAGAGCTTGAGACAGGCATCCTCTCAAAGTATGAGGCAGCTGAGGTACCATCTTCTGTCTCAGTGGTTAAAAGACTTTCCTAGAAGGTGTTAATTCATTTACGCGGCTTGCAAGCTTCCTACGTAGAAAGTCCTTTCCCTTTTGGTTAAAAACTCTCAGGCACAGAAATAAAAATAGTTGGATGCTATGGAGAGCACTGTGTTGAGGCCATTATCAAACCCTCAGAGGTACAAATCCTCTGTGGCTGGATAGAAAAATCAGAGGAGGGTATATGGTCCTGGCTTGGCTGTTAATTTGTTCCTTAATCACTAACCAGTCCAATTATTTAAATACAGCATGACCAAAAATTGCATACTTTTTCATTAATTTTTGTAAATATAGGAGAAGATACTAAAATGACAATTCTATCAAATTTATTCAGTACAAGAATCCAAGAATCAAGGGGTTGAAATGACACTACACAAGTGATTAGTCAGTACATAAACAAACTGTAAGGAACAACAACACACCACAGAGACCAATCAGCAGGCTGGTGTGAAAGCAACAAGATACATGGTTTAATGCCTGGGTGCAGGCAGACAGAGGGCAATAAGGCCATCTGTAGGAACAAAGAGAAGAGGGCCTGTTTTAACAGGGCTTGAAAGAAGGTAAGAGACATTAGGCAGGAAGATCTTAGTAAATCTCAGTGGTCAGAGTTCTCTGGATGTCCCGTGCCTCAGTGGACAAAGTTCATCGTGAATGCTTAGGTGTCTTCAGATGTCTGTGTGCTCTGGAAAATTCTATGCTCCATTTTATGTCTTTTACAAAATCCTCTGTTTGCCAAGGGCGCCAATGCCAAGCTGAGAACAATGCCTCTACTGGCAGTCAGGTTAGGTACTGGGAGAGGCATGTCCAAATCGAGCTTTACACAAAGGCACTGCCCAGTGAGGCTCTTGGTAAACTGAAGTGGTTAATAGCTATCTCACTAACACCACCTGAAGGCAAAGGATATAACCTTTAACACTATAATCCTCACAACACTTAGAGGTAGCTATTGTGATGGCCCTTTTGAAGAAGAAACTGATGGTTAGAGAATGTATAGAATTTAGGGAAGTGAATACAAGAGAGTGAATTAAAAAGGCTTTTAAACTCAAGTAATCTAAAGAAAATTCAAATGTAAGACAAGGGCCTTGGAAGAATTTATCTGGCTATTAATATTAAATTTTAAGGTTAAAATGGGGATTAAACTGAACCTAACCTATCATTTCTGTACCTGATTCAGAAGACATTTAAAACAACATTTTATAAACTAAATAAGATTTTCAGTTATTTTTAAATTATTAACTATGAAAATAATAGTAAAAATTGTTACCTTTAATTTTTAAAAATAAAAGATAAAAACCAATGACAAACCAGTAAGCAAAAATAATGAATTTCATCAAACATATTAGAAACATGTTCTGAATGCCTAAATACATCTCATTATTAGAAACAGTAGTATATCTTTGGCTCTAAAAATAGTAACTTAATTTGTGCATCATATGTTTAAAGAGAAACACTGGCCATAAAGTTAAAACATGTCTTTGTGGAATAGATATTTTTTAATTTATAATGAAAATTCTGGTCACTGTACAGTTGGGTTATATTTTTATTCTTCCAAATGTTACAATTTACTTCCAACTTTTTAGAAACTGATGACTACAAAGCATTTAAACAAGGATTTAAATATCTACAATATAAGCACCTGTAGTACCTCCATATTATACCTTCATAAAGTCCTTAGGGCAGCCTCTCTGTTCAGTATCCCCAAGAAGGGCAAGGATTCTTCAAATTATTTGAATATAATATTTTTGTATCATTAAGCAAATTGTTCCACAAACATTATTAAGAGCCTGATATATGCTGAGATAAGTAACAAACCATCTCAGTGGTATAAAAAAGTAACTATTTGACTGTAAAATTCAGTAGAAAATTAGGGTCAATTCATCTTTGATATGAAAAGTGAAAAGAAGTGAAAATCGTTCTGGTTAATTCCTGGGCAAAAGTATCTCTTAAATTTTGTTAGTTTTAAAGAAAAATGTAAGATACAATCAGCAATTTTTTTGGAGTTCAACACTTATTCATAGGTATGTGTAATTTATTTTGAATGATTTTCCTCACCAACTGTAATAAAAATCTTAGCCCTGATGTCTCTGGAAAAACAAGACAAAACAAAAACCACTGGCTTGCTGACTAAGCAAAGATCACAACATGGAACAGTAAAGCAAAATCTCGAGGGGACTAGAAACACCTAGGGAAGGAGAATTTGTATTATCTTTCAATAGGAACTGCATCTATGTATGTTATTCACAGTAGAGTACCAGCATAGGATTTATGAACTAGAGATCTGGGGTGTTTAATGATTTATCCAGTAAGAATAAATAAAAGCAGGAGAGGCAAGGGAAGGCAAGGGGAGGGGAGGGAAGGAGAAGAAAAGAAAAGGGAGGGAAGAAGACAGGAGACAAAGGAAAAGTTAATGATAAATCTGCCAATGAATTGCATGTTAAAAGCAATCCCATCTTTTAGCTATATGAATATGGTGGTACACTCTAAAGCATCCATAAAATTCCTTCTGTCTCATTTTTATTCTGCATTTGTAAATTGTCTCAAGTAAAATAAGCAATTGGGTGCAACATTTGCAAACTTTTATAAATACTGTTTTAATCACCCTATACTCCTGAATCCTTCTGTTTGGATTCGAGACATTAATGTCAAACATTATGAGAGTGTTTATTGCCTTGGAGTGAGATGGGACACTTATATGGCACATCTGTGTGTTTTAGACGCTTGCTCTGTATAACTCAGACACACAGAAGGTAATCAGTGATTTCATTTTTATTTCAGATTACCACAAAATGAT
>RJWM01029893.1:0-23975 GCA_004363535.1 Dasyprocta punctata | reverse complement strand
AGTAAAAAGTGTACCAGGTAAGATAAGGCCAAGAGTTTCTGAACTTCCCAGTGAAATTTGCCAGAAGTTTGGAGAAGAATTTATGCCAGTAAAATTTTAACCAAAGCGATGAGACAATAGAAAGAAATAAAAAGATCCTGAATAGGAGAGAAAGAAATGAAACTACACTTATTTACAGAAAACATGACCCTTTACCTTGGTAATCCCCCCAAAAAAAATACTGTTAGTAATAATGAACAAACTCTGCAATTTGGTAGGATACAAAATCAACCCAAAGAAATGAACAATATTCATTCACGGTAATAATGAATCTACTAGGGAAAAAATCTGAAAAAACAGAGTGATTTGTGGTAGCTTCAAAAATATCTAGAACTTAACAAATAGTATTACATAAAATTAAAATTTTCTGCACAGCAAAGGAAACAGTCAAGGGAGTGAAAAGACAACTTACAGAATGCAAAAAATATTATCAGCTAATCCTCATTCAGAGGACTGATATCTAGAAATATAAATACACATATATATATATATATACATATGTATATATATATGTATAATTTAAAAAGATACCTCAAAATAAAGACCCATTCAAAATTGGACAAGATATGGAGAGAATGTAGTAAAGGGGAATAAGAATTTGAAGGAGCAGGAAGGGGTTGGAGGGAAAGGGGGCAAAATGTACTAAGATGCTCAATGTGTGTGTGCAGACTCCCCACAATAAATGTAATCTTTGTGCACTGAAAACATACTAATAAAAAAGTAAAACATTAAAAACTGACAACAGACATGAATAGATACTTCTCAAATGATAGAGTATAAATAGCTAAAAATTGCATGAAAAAATGTTCAATATTTTTGGTTACCAGAAACACTCATATCAAATCAAGTTTCCTTCTTTTTTTTTTTTTTTTCGGCACCGGGGATTGAACTCACAACCTTGTACCATGTCAGGCAGGGATGTAAGCCGCTGAGCAAAACTCCCGGCCCTTCAAGTTTCCTTCTTACTCTGGTAAGAATGATAGCATCCAGAACTCAATGTGCAGTACATTCTGGCAAAGTTTCAGAGAAAAAGTAACACTCCTGTATTGTTGGTAACAGTGTATAGTAGTGTTATCATTATGGAAGTCTACATAGCGATTCCTTGAGAATTAATAAATAGAAATTCCATTTGGTAAACTACCTTCCTTAAGGTTATCATCCTGAAAAAATCAAAGACATCATATTACAGGATATATCCAGACTCATAGCACTATTTCATACCGGCTAAAGCATAGAAGCATCCTATATTCTCAACAAGAGATAAAATTATGAAGAAATATAGTGCACATCCAGAATGGAGTACTACTCAAGCACAGAGGAGAAATTTGAGTCATTGTTAGAAAAAGGAATGCATTTCAACGCAATGATGTTAACTAAAATAACATTTAAATTATTTAAATACTGCATGGTTTCCTTTGTTTGAGAAACCCAAAGTACAAATAATTCAAAAAGGGGGAAAAAAAAAAGAAACATGACAGATAACTGACAGGCAGTTTTGTCAAAGAATCTCAAAGATATCAGAGCAATGGGTTAGAGGGAATGGAAAGTAAAAATTATACACAATGTATAAATGTGTCATTTCTCCAAGATGAAGACAATTATGCACTGCAAACACATACCATTAGCATGCACAGCAGGAGGCAGACACAGAAGGACAGGTAAACTCTTATCAGAAAGCAAGCACACAGATACAGTTGTATCTCGGAGTGAGAAAGCAGTAGAGGACACCGCTCCAAGTGAGAGACTGCATACAGCTCTGTGTGCAGAGCAGTTCATCCTCGGCTTCTGAAAGCTAGTGTTTATCATTCTCTTATCTGCATTGTGTACATGTTTACTGACATTTGCTTTAGAGGTCACTTTCCCATATCGATATCTCAGAATGTCTCCCTTGTTCTTTTCAGATTATCAGTGATCTATTATAGGCTTTAATATTGTAAGAAATTTAGGAAAAAAAAATTTAGGAAAGAAAATGGTCTAAGTCAGGTCTTAGTTTGAGGTGGAAGGGTCTTTAGAAAATGTTCTCTTCTCAAGTACCATTTGGCCATATAACCATATTTCTATGAGACTTTGGCTGGAAAGAAAACAAGCAAAGAAGAGTTAGCAGATGATCCAGAAGGCAGAGCTGTGACGCGTGTGGTCTTTTCAATACCAAGTGAAACCTGCCCCACAGGCACCACTATTACTGTCATCGCACCCACAGATGAAATGCATGTCTTCTAGGGTAATCATCCTTTGAAAAAATACCTGCTTATTTTTTATGAGTAACGACCTTAGTAGTCTCCTTTGCTTCCCTGCTGTTGATTTTTAAAATCCCTCTTTTGAAGAACACATGGATTTACAATGTGCTATCAGTATATCGCTAGTTTTGCAGTGTGGAGAATTTAAAAATGAAAATGGCTGCACCCCTGTGTCCTATGTCTGTCCAATCTGAATGAGCCTGCATTTAAAATTTCCCCTTTCAAAGTTATTTTTTCCGAAGTCTTTCCCCAGAACTTTAAATTGTATATAGAACTACCTTTAAGAGAGAAACATGGAATGTATTTGTTATTGAGAAAGAACAATTAATACTCATATGATTAGATCAATTTTACATGTCTATATCTGTTAATGTAAACAACCATTTCAAAGATAACGACACGCAATATTGCAACCATTGTCAAGTTTCTATCATCCTGTTTTGTAAACCTGCAATGTTACTGTTGTGCGTTTACCCTCGACGTTTGTTTGTCTCTTTTGCTTGTCTTTGTTATATGTGGGTTTTTTTCTCTTAAATAAAAAAAAGAGAGAGAGCAGCATGACAAATGTTGATGTCAAATATTGCTGGAAAATTAACTGGATAAACACTGAACGCATCAGTAATTTTTTTTTTGGAGACCTGGAGTGTCTTATAGCCTTGAAAAATGTCAAAACAAAGCTAGGTGTGGTGGCTCATGCCTGGAATCCCAGTACTCGGGAGGCTGAGGCAGGAGGATCCTTGAGAGTTTGAGACCAGCCTGAGCTACAAAGTGAGCTCAAGGGCACCCTGAACTGCATACTGAGACTCTGTCTCAAAAAGGAAAAAAAAAAACACCAAAAAACAAAAAAATCAAAACAGAGTGAAAGATATCATTGCTTAAATAAATGTGGAGAGTTTATCCTCCCCAAAGTACATTTATCCTAATTTTGTAGAATTTGTTCACATAGACATGTCATATATTCTCCATCCTCAGGAAAAAAATGACATGTGAGGAGAAAAGACCAGTAATGATACTCATCTTCTCAAAATGTGTTGAATTCATTGTCAGTTGTGTTAAACTCTGATAAACATCCTCAGCATGCTGACTGCTGTCAGGTATCCTGAAGCCTACTTTTATATGTCTGTGCAGAGTGTCTTGAATCTGTCATCTAATTTATGTCTCCTCTGATAGATCCATCCCAGAGTTATGTGGGTCCTTTACTTTCTCATGCACACTTTCTCTTTATGTTCCTAATTACCAATGATGACAGTGATAATTACATTTTTACTTCCTCAGCTGATACAGAACATCATCGTCCAATGTCATTATGTGTTCTTATGGCAAGAGGCAATTACCTTGTTACACAACATTCATTAACTTATTAATATTGCATTTGTTGTATATGTGAATTGTACATCTGTCTCAAATAGCAAAACAGTCTATGGTTGTTAACAACCATGTAGCAGGATTTAATGACTGACACCAGGAGGAAGTCAGGCACAGTAACATAACACTGACCACCTGTAGGTGGCTTAGGAGGAAGCAAGATTGGCCTGAGGCTCTCTCTTTCAAAACTCATACACATACCCTTTGGTCAAGGTGTCTCATTTGTGGTGCAGTTTACTGAAGGACAGGACACTGACCCATCTCAGAAGCAGCCAGGAGGGAATTTCTCTATGAAAAGATCCAGCGCTAAATATATTTTGTATCTCTACTAACTTGCAGTAACATCTTAGTAAAAATGTGAAAAATCAAGAATGAAGTAAATTTATGTCACTGGATTTACTGAAGGCCTGCTGAGGTATTACCATGAGCAAAAAGCATTTCATTATTAATCTTCATTCATTTTCTAAGTGTAAAATGCACACTGGCCATAGGTAGGAAATCACCTCGTTGGTGCCAGCCACCAACCAGGAAACAGGCAGTTGATTTCTGCCAGCACCACGGGTTGGCCGCACCAGGACTATGTTAAGGAGAAACAACAAGATGTAAAGATGTGGAAAGCACAGGGGCTGCATAACAAGGCTGTGCCCCAGTTGGGAAAAACACAGTCACTTCCTGTAGGGGACATGGAATCCTGCTGTTTGCTGTATGCAGAGTGGCAGGTAGCTGTGCCATTTCACAGGCACTCAGAGGACAATTCCTTTCACCAAATAAAATGGGTGGTAAGAGTCCTTGGAGATCAGGGCTCGCTGGAAGATCTGAGTACACAATGTGAAATTTAAAGACTAATGCGATGAGGATGGGTGTGGTGGTGGACACATGAATCCCAGCACTCTGGAGAATGAGACAAGAGGATCTCTGTGTGTTTAAAGTTAGCCTGAGTCACATAGTGAGACCCTATCTGAAAATATGCAGATCAACAATGAAATAAATTAAACTAAAAACAACATATGGTTGATATATTGATTCTGGAGTGGGTACACCGTCAGTTACCTGATACTATGCTGACTTTGACACATGGGTTGATAATTCTGGAATAAAGTACATTCTTGACCTAGGTTCACTCAATTATCTGCAGAAATCACCTAGGTATTGCCCCCCAAACCATACTCAAGTGTACTTCTGATGATATGTTCCTAGTGGCAACAGTAATACTAAACATAATATTTGAAGCTGGAACTTAGAATTATTCTTTGAAAGTGTATCTCAAAGGCAAAGAAGCAAAGGCTAATTGCAGACAGTAAAGAAATCATTTTTAACACATGTAAGACATCTCTCACTCACTCTACATATGTCAGTTTGCAGCAGAAAAGCCAGTATTAAACTGAATGAAAGATCTCAGCCCTCACCCAGTAAGGCAGAGGCTCCAGCAGCACACTCTGGGAGTGTGCTCTCACTAGCTGCACAGAGGATCCAGCTCTACCTAGTCCCGTGTCTCAACACAACCCACCAGGGAAACGCCTGGTCAGCGTCACAGGACACAGAGGTACTGAGCCCAGCCCAGTCCAGAGCCCCAGAGCTTCTAATCAGTGACTGACCAGGGTAGCTGCAGGGCCTTAGAGAACTTGAACTCTGCCCATCAGAGCACACGGTGTGAGCTACATTGTTCAGGAGTGCAGCCAGTGAAGCAGGTCCTAGAGGTTGCGAACCCGCCCAACCAGGAGCAAGGCCCCGGCCCTATATGCCTCAGACTCGCCTGAGCTTGCCTGGTGCTCCAGAGCCTCTGAACTGCTCACAGTCACACACCAGGTCGGGGTGGCACCATACTCTGAGATGTGCTCTGTTAACCACCTGGGACCCAGAGATTCCAAACTCCACCCAGCCAGGCTGAAGGTCCAGTGACACACCACAGGAATGCATCTCTGCTAGCCACCTGGGTTGTGGGGAATCTGAATGCTACACAGCCAGGATCTAGACCCTGGCAACAAGCTCCAGGGGTGTGACTCTGCTAGCTACAGGTAGGTCACAAACTTTGTCCAGCCCAGCACCCCAGAGCAACCCAACAAAATACAACAGGGGAACATGCAGCCAGCATCACAGAACAAAGAATACAAGGGTCCAGCACCATAATCTGGGGTTGTGCTCCTGCTAGCCACGGGGATATTGGAGGATTGAAGCTCTACCCAACACAGTGTTCTAGTACAATACTTTGGGAGGCTGCCTGCCCAGCCACACAGGTCCCAGAAGAAAATGACAAAAGACCAAGAAGCAGTCTCAATCCCCCAGCCCAATGAGAACAAACCCAAGAGACACTGAAATGGAAGACAGTGGGAGTCACCAACTGAACTTTCTGAAATGATAGCACATGCAGTAAAGAAACAGCTCCATGAAGCTATAGAGAAACTCAAATCAGAAATAATCTCTCAGCTAAAAAATAAAATGACAATCATTGTGAAAGAAATGCTGTGTGTATCTAAAGAAGGTCAAGATAAAAAAATAGAAGAACATAAGAAAATGATCAAAACTTTGAGTGAACATTGCAAGACACAAATAGAATGCATGAAACAGATTAAAAGGGAAATTCAGGAAATGAAAAATTCCATGGAAAGTTTGAAAAACCACTTGAATGAAGCTGAAGATAGAATCTAGACCTTGAAGACAGCATGAAACCTTATGATCATGAAAGAAAAGATCCCTTAAAAAATAATAAGGAATCAAGAAACAACAATTCAACAGCTGCAAGATGATGCCAAGAGAATTAACATAAGATTAATAGGCATAAATGAAAAAGCAGGGGTCAATACTAACAACCTGGGAAGACTATTCACAGAAATAATAGCAGAAAAATTTCCAAACATGGGAAGAGAATCTGAAATACAGGTAACTGAGGCATACAGAACCCCAGTTAACCATAACCTAAATAAACCTTCACCCAGACATATAATAATTACGGTATCAGAAATACAGCACAAGAACAAAATACTAAAAGCTGTCAGAGAAAAGAAACAGATCACCTATGAAGGAAAGTCTATGAGAATCACAGCAGAGTTCTCAACATAAACCTTTAAGTCAAGAAGAACTTGGAGTGAAGTATTTCAAATCCTGAAAGAAAACACCTTTCAACCCAAATTGATATATCCTGCAGAACTATCCTTAAAAATTGATGGAGAAATAAGACACTTCCATGACAAAGAACAATTGAAGAAATTCATGGCCAACAAACCAACATTACAAAGAGTACTGTAACACACTTTAGAAAGAGACACAGATATCTACAATCTTAAGAACAACAACAAAAGGAAGCCACTAAGTAGGGCAAATAATTAAACAGAAAATGCAGAAAACCAACAGCAGAAAGATATCATGACAAGGATGAGTTAGTACATATCAGTTACATCAATCAATGTAAATGATCTCAACTCACCAATAAAAAGAAACAGACTAGCAGAGTGGATTAAGAAACAAAATCCAACAATATGCTATGTACAAGAAACACATTTTACTCAAAAGGAAATTCACAGACTAAGGGCCGGGAGTTTGGCTCAGTGCCTTAAGCGCCTGCCCTGGCAGGCGCGAGGTTGTGAGTTCAATCCCCGGTGCCGCAAAAAAAAAAAAAAAAAAAAGAAAGAAAAAGAAAAAAAAATTCACAGACTAAAAATCAAAGGTTGGAAAACAATACTCCATGCAACAGCAACCCAGAAAAAAGCAGCGGTAGCTATTATGTTTACAGATAATGTGAACCTCAAACCAAAAATTATCAAAAGAGATAAAGAAGATCACTAGATACATGTTAGGGGAAATTTTCAAGAGGAAGAGACAACAATCATAAATATATATGCACCAAATATGGGAGCACCCAACTAGATAAGACAATTCTTAATAGACATGAAAAACCAAACAATAAAATAATTATGACAGGGAACCTAAATACTCCAGCGTCACAGAGAGACAGATCAAGGAAACAAAAATTAGCAAAGAAATAACGTAACTGAATCAAACTGATGAACAAATGGACCTAGTAGATTTGTACCAAGTGTTCCACCCATCAACATCAGAATGCACAGTCTACTCAGCTGTACATGGGTTATTCTCTAAAATAGATCATATACTGGTCCACAAAACATGCTTAAGTAAATGCAAAGGAACTGAAATAATTCAATGCATATCATCTGATTATAGTGTAGTAAAATTGGAAATGAATGACAAAAACCCCCACAAGAACCCAATAAACACATGGAAATTAAATAATACTCTCCTAAATAACGAATGGGTCACAGAAGAAATTAAAGAAGAAATTAAACAATATGTACATTTGAATAAAAATGCAAATACAAATTACCAGAACCTGTGGGACACAATGAAAGCAGTCCTCTGAGGGAAATTTATAGCACTGACCTCCCACATCAGAAAAATGGAAAGAACACACATAAACAACCTAATGCTGCACCTCAAACTTCTAGAAAAAAAAAGAGCAAGTCAAGTCCAAAGACCAAAGAAGGGAGGAAATTATCAAGATTAGAGCAGGAACTAATGCAATTGAAACTAAAAAAAAACAATACAAAGAAATAATGAATCGAAGAGTTGGTTCTTTGAAAGAGTAAATAAAATTGATAAACCCCTAGCCAACCTTATCAAAAAGAGGAAACAAAAAACTCAGATTCATGCAATAAGAAATGAAAAGGTTAAAATCACTACTAACCCTGTGGAAATACAGAAGATCATCAACACCTAATTCAAAAACCTTTACTCACATAGATTCGATAACACAGAAGAAATAGACAGATTCCTAGACACCTAAGAATTACCAAAGCTGAATCAAGAAGATGTAAAACTGCTGAGTAACCCAATTTCAGCTAATGAAATTGAAAATGTAATTAGGACCCTACCAGCAAAGAAAAGCCCGGGCCCTGATGGATTCACTGCTGAATTCTACAAGAAATTTAGGGAAGGCTTAATGCCAACACTCCTCAAACTCTTCAGTGAAATCGAAAGGGAAGCAAGTCTCCCTAACTCATTCCTGGAAACAAGTATTACCCTAATACCAAAACCAGAGAAAGACCTAACCAAAAAAGAAAATTACAACTCAATCTCCCTAATGAACATAAATGCAAAATTTTTCAATAAAATACTAGCAAATGGAATACAGCAAGTTATCAGAAAGATTATACACCATGATCAAGTAGGATTCATCCCAGGAATGCAGGGATTGTTCAACATACCCATAACAATAAATGTAATACACCATATGAACAGGGCCAAGGAAAAGAATGACATGATCATCTCAATAGATGCAGAAAAAGTTTTTGACAAAATCCAACACCCATTCATGATAAAAACCCTACAGAAAATCGGAATAGATGGTCTCTACCTCGACCTGATAAAAGCCATATATCATAAACCAACAGCCAACATCTTACTAAAAGGACAAAAACTGAAATCTTTCAATCTAAAATCAGGAACAAGACAAGGATGTCCATTATCACCACTCCTATTCAATATAGTTCTGGAAATATTAGCGAGAGCAATTAGACAAGAGAAAGAAATAAAGGGAATATGGATAGGAAAGGAAGAAGTAAAATTATCACTATTTGCAGATGATATGATACTCTACATAGAAGACCCAAAAAAATCCATCCAAAGACTTCTACATGTAACAACCAAATTCAGTAATGTTGCAGGATACAAGGTCAACATTCAAAAATCAATAGCATTCCTGTACACAAACAACAAAGTCCCTGACAGAGAAATAAGGGAAACCACACCCTCCACTATGGCATCCAAAAAAATGAAATACTTAGGAATCAATCTAGCAAAGGAAGTAAAAGATCTATACAGTGAAAATTACATTACTCTGAAGAAGGAAACTGAAGAAGAATTCAGAAAATGGAAAGATATTCCCTGTTCTTGGATAGGAAGAACAAACATCGTGAAAATGGACATTCTCCCATAAGTATTATATAGATTTAATACAATCCCAATCAAAATACCACTTGCCTACCTCACAGAGCTAGACAAAGCATTCCTGAAATTCATCTGGAACCAGAAAAGACCTAGAATAGCAAAGGCAATTCTGGGCAACAAAGAGAAGGCAGGAGGCATCACAATCCCCAAATTGAATCTATATTTCAAAGCCATGGTGATAAAATCAGCATGGTACTGGAATCAAAATAGACCTGAAGATCAATGGAATAGATTAGAAGATACAGCCACAACTACAAACACATTTAGCCACCTCATCTTTGACAAAGGGGCTAAACATGTACATTGGAAGAAAGATAGCCTCTTTAACAAATGGTGCTGCAAAAACCTATATGCCGTGA
The DNA here is from genome assembly GCA_004363535.1 of Dasyprocta punctata. Lineage (NCBI taxonomy): Eukaryota > Metazoa > Chordata > Mammalia > Rodentia > Dasyproctidae > Dasyprocta > Dasyprocta punctata. The sequence goes on along the minus strand of RJWM01029893.1, from coordinate 14,017 downwards.
ACTAAAACTAGATCCATGTCTATCACCATGCACTAAAATAAAGTCAAAATGGATCAAAGATCTGCATATTAAAACAGAGACACTAAACTTACTAGAAGACAGAGTAGGTAAAAATCTTGATGACATAGGAGTAGGCAGAGAGTTCATGAACAAAAATCAAATTGCACGGGAAACACTTCCCAGAATCAACAACTGGGATCTCATCTTACTAAGAAGCTTTTGCATGTCAAAGGAAATCTCCAACAGAGAGAAAAGAAAACCCACAAATTGGGAAAATATCTTAGCCAATTGTCCCTCAGACGAAGGACTTTTATCTAAAACATATAAAGAATTAAAAGAAATCAAGTCCCTAAAATTCAAGGACCCAATCCAGAAATGGGCATCTGAGATGAATACACACTTCTCAGAGAAAGAAATACAAACTGCAAACAAATATATTAAAAAAATGTCCAACATCAATGGTCATTCAGGAAATGCCAATTAAAACAACACTGAGATTCTATCTCACTTCAGAAAGAATGGCCATGATTTAAAAATCAACCAACAACAAATGCTGGAGGGGCTGTGGGGAAAAAGGAACACTTCTCCACTGTTGGTGGGAGTGTAGACTGGTGCAACCACTATGGAAATCAGTGTGGAGATTTCTCAAGAACCTAGGATTAGAGATCTCAGTCAACCCAGCTGTCCCACTTCTAGGCATTTTCCCAGAAGAATTGAAAACATCATACCACAGTGATATTTGTGCACCCATATGTATAGCAACCCAATTTGTAATAGCCAGATCTTGGAAACCACCCACGTGCCCATCAATCAAGGAATGGATAAGGAAGATGTATTTTTACACAATGGATTACTACTCAGCTATCAAGAAAGATTGCATTGAGACTTTTATAAGTAAATAGATGTGACTTGAGACCATACTCATAAGTGAGATAAATCAAACCCACATGTGTAAATACCATATTGTTTCCCTAGTGTAAGAAACTGAAAAAATATATATGATCCAAAATCTACAATAGATACTTTGTAAGGGTAAAAATCTGCTCAAAGAGCAAAAGTAATTGGAAAGGGAAAAGTGGGAAAGAGGGACGGGAAAAGGAAAAATATATAAATCTGTATATATGTGTATGTAAGATAACTAAAACAAACATACTGCTGAATGTATCAGTTATTGAGAATGCATCAGTTTTTGAGAATGCATGGTTAATACTCATATGATTAGATCAGTTTTACATGTCTGTATCTGTTAATGTAAACAACCGTGTTGAAGGTAATGATACACAATATGCAACCATTGTCAAGTTTCTATCATCTTGTTTTGTAAACCTATAATGTTAGTGTCGCACATTTGCTTTAGTTGTTTGTTTGTCTCTTTTGCTTTTTGTCTTTCTTATATTTTTTTCTCTGAAATAAAAATAAATAAATAAACTGAATGAAAGACTTTGCACTGAGCAGTCAGAAGGCAACTTTTTTTTTTAGAAGTCAACTTTTATTACACTAGCAGGCCAAATGAAATCAGTTCCAAATCACCAGCCACGAGTCAGTTTATGGTTCAATTTAAATACAGTTTGCAAGCAGGGAGTATAAAGCTGTGGGCCAGTTATTACATAATTGTTTACATGAATTAAGTCAGACCTTGTCCAGCAAGCTAGTTCTAAGTAGATTCCAGGAAAGGAGGGGAGGAAGACTCAGCAGAGCAAGTTGAGTTAAATGTGTCCTGATTGGGCCAGTCTATCCCAAACATGAAGTCCTTGGAGCAAGTTGAAAACAATCTATGTTTTTCTAAGTAGGGAAAAACAGGTGCCTTACAACTGGACACAGGCAAGGTGAGCCAGTGTGTTATCAGGGAGAAGCAGCTGGACATACTTAAAGCTAACTGAATTTAGCAGGCCAACTATGTGACAAGCAGCAGTACCATAGTCACAGGCCATTAGTTGGTTTTTAACTTTTGCTATGAAACATCTATAAGTTTGCTATTCTATAATCTTTCCCTTACAAGATCAAGATTTTAACTCCCTTGCTTTTGGGGACATCCAAACACAGAATTATTTAGGACAGATACCACATGGATTATCAAAATAGAGGAAGTAAGACTAATGTCCAGTCTGATTCCTTGTTTTGTATGTTTTGAATAAAATTAGTCATTTTTAAAATTTTTTTTGGAAGATTAGAGTTAAAACTAAAGAGAGAGTACTATATTTTTGTCTCAATATGTCCCACTTACAGAGTTAAGCCCTGTTGTGTTTTGCAGGCTCTGTAGCTACACAATCAGAGAACATCATCTACTACGCACCTGCATCAGGCACTTGCAGATTCTGTACTCAGTGTCAGATTTATTTGAGGTTATCCCCTGGAATTTGAGAAACAAAGCCACACCAAATACACTAACCCTGCAGAGTATGGAGGGAAAGATTATTATTTCCTGAAGCTGTGATGACTGTCACTGGGGCTCAGGTGTTTCACAAAGAGGGGTATATGGGTTCCCTCATTTTTGGACAGTGTCACAAATATCATGTTTGGGTTGATACTCATGGATTTATATTCACACAAACAACAAAATTTCATAAACATGTATATGCTCAGAAAACAAGACGTACCATTATTCTAGAAAGTACATCTGAAAGCAAACAAGCAAACATAAATTAGCAGGTAATACAGAAAGTGGACCTTTAATCCCTTTCCACAGTCTGTCTGGTAATCTGCATGCAGCAGTTAATGACTCTGAATTATGTGATTTTGGTGACATTAAAAACATGATTGGTCCAGGAATATAGCTCAGCTGCACTGTGCCTGTCTGGTTAGTGTGAGGTCGGGAGTTGAATTCCTGGTACCAAAAGTAAATAAATAAATAAACAAATACATTGTGATTATTTACAAAGAGATAATGAATGGCTCCATGCAAATACAGGAAGAATGTGAGAACATCACTGTCTAGGTGCAGAGCATAAAGCTGATACAGTGTGGGAGGTCAGGGTGTCCCAGCATCTCAGCTACAACTCCTCTAGGACACAATGGATGGACCCTCCCTAGGGGTCATGGGGACTCTTTGACATCTCCATGTGCATGGCCAGACCCCTGAACCACTGGAGAGGAGGTCAAGGGACACTTTCTGGACCACAGTGACCCAGCATGGGTTCCCATTCCAGAGATGCTGGTTTCCTTTTCACTTACAGATCTTGTTTTATGGTTTGTGTCCTTACTGTAGAGCAATATAAGATCCACTGTCAAGTATTCAGTCAATTCGAAAAACACTAAAATACCATCATAGGTTATCATTAGAGAAAACACACTCATTCAAAGTAATAATTACAGTATTAGTTTTATGAACATTTTGTGCATATACAAAGCACATGTTTGTAAGGTTAAAAAAATTAAACATTTTGTGCTCACATCAATCAAGAGAATTTGCAGTGACTACCTGTGCCATGTATTTACCACTACAATGATCTCTAAATGTTTATAGGCATTTGATTTTCAGTGGTGGCAGAAATAAAACAGACACAAATGAGACACAAATGGAAATCATTTCCTGTTTCTGGTTGGTAACATTAATCAATGCCCCATTTTCAGTATGAAAGTCACTCAAACATTGATTGTGGTTTAAAATTGAATTTCCTCTTTTGATTTCATGGCATGATTACTCAAGAGAAAAACATCTCAGGGACCTGACATATATTATTTAATTAAAACCATTGTAGTAAATTCCAAAACAGCAACAAGTTCTTCATTTTCATCCTTAGTGAGGCAGGTGACTTGTGTAAATGCACACACACAGCCTCATGCAGCTTCAGACACTCTGGATCCTAGGCTGCATGGCTTCTGTGCATGCCTAAAAGAAAACTATGGCTTAATAATATCAGGAAATTGCTCTAAAACTACTATTTTTTGGTATCTAGTCAAAGAGAAAAATCTTTGGTTAAAAGCAAAGAAAATAGGGAATGGGGCAAGAATCTCAAAGGGAGAAATGTGCAGGTTTCTGAATGAATTTTAAAAGAGACGAGTGAAGGATATCTAAAACACTGGTAGTGGAGGAAAATATAAATGTTACCCTGTAAACTAAAATTATACTAAAGTCAAGTCTTTTGGAAAGACTTAATTTTCATGCTCCTACATGAGGTTTCCCATTTGCATTCTCTCCCATAAATGAATATTCAACTTTTATAACATGAAAAACAGATGTTCAAAATTAAATCAGGGGTTACTTCCTTATGACAATAAAGATAAAATATGACAAGTTCTTCACTATGAAATCAGTTACTCATAAAATGTATTCAAGAAACACCTGGCTGGAGAGTCATAATGTTCTCATAGTGAACCCAGGGACAAAGCTACTTCAAGTAAGATGAAAAATATCCTACTATCACATGGTTGCACACTCCTGGAATAATACTTGTACTTTACATCAGTGGTAATCTAGGCTTGATTCACTCTTATTTTGCCTCATTTGAAATAAACATTGTAGAAATCAAGGGATTTGGGACATTTCAGATGCAGAATCACCCTGCGTAGAAGGTTCATGCTCTCATAGTTTCTGACAGCTGTAATCATAAACAATGATGAATTTCATTGCATAAAATGATGAGATGTACACGGAAATAAATATTTAAGAAGTACAATGTAAGCTAAATAACTTTTTCTTTAGAAATGATTATTGAATAAATGAAAATAATTTAAATTTTTTCTAAATGTCTAAGCTTTGAAATGCATATTTTCAATAATGAATTACTGAGTAGTATTACTGAACATGCACTGTTCAGGCAACATTCAAAAGTGAGTACCATTTTGATACTAATGTTAGAAAATTAACTGTAAACTTTAGAAGATGAAAGACAACATATTTTACATGGGAGAAATAAAATTACTTAGGAGAAGAATAAGGTTCATAACATTTCTGTGGCTTCTTGTGACTTTCTATAGTCACTGTGTCATGACGTGAGTATTATTCTTATAGTGCCTTTTGTCTAAATCTATTTCTGTGCTATACCATAATATCTGAGTCTGGATAATTTATTCAAAACAGAAATTTATTTTTTTACAGTTCTAGCAGGTGGAAAGTTCAAGGTCAAGATGTCCGATGGTGCTCTCTGGTGAGGGCCTTTATGCTGCACCCCAATATGACTGAAGAGCAAAAAGAATGAGGAGACTGAACCCTGCATGACAGTTCTTACTTCAGGCTTCATCTTCATTATGGGACAGGGGACCACATGACCTAGTCACCTTTACACACTCCACCTTTTTATAGCATCACAGTGGTGAAACCTGAATTTTGGAGGGGACACATTCAAATCCTAGCATTGTACAAGTGGCCCTCAAACCTGTGTACTTCTCAGTCATGGGAAGATTCCTTTAACTCCCAATAGCCACATCCAAGATAACTTCAACAACTCCTAATTCAAGAGGGAGGAACAGGGATATAGAAAGAAATGGGAAGGCAGCAAGAGTGAAACCTAGCTGGCCAAGGAGTAAACTCTGTAGGTCTATTACCAGCACACGGGTGATTGTGACACTGAAATGTGAACTGCAAAGTGGATGGGGAGTCCAGGACCCTGTGACACAGCTGGTGACTGCAGATCTCACTGCTTCTCTCCTGGGCTCACTTTGTTCACTTTGCAGGTTTCCTCAGAGGTTTCACATTCCTGGCTTCTCTCACCTTGTGTGGTCTTAGCTGCACTTTCTGCATTGCTGTCAACCTCATCCACTGCACTCTCAAGAAAGCCTGCCTGGACCCCAAGGCCTTTTTCGGAAATCTGGTGGAAGCTTCTGTGATCCTACAGCTCTTGCATTTTGCATGCCTGTGAAACCAGCAACACTGACCATGTCAAGGTCAACTTCCAGCTCAAGCAGAAGCCATGTCCTCTTGAGTTAGGCTGCATTGACTTCCCAGTGCCAGATGACTGACCATGTTTACTGAATCTCTGGGAATTCAGCAGCCATTCTCCTTCATCATCTCTGTGTGTCTTTTTTCAAAGCAACTTATTTCACCTTTGTAACTCTGAGGTTACATAGGGAGGAGCTTTGCAAATTCTTGTGATGCCCTCTACTACTTCCTCCTGATCCAAAATGGTTGGTTTATAATCTGCCTCTGCTCTGTTCATTTTTGGGGGCATTGTTTTTTCTGGCAACCCTGGGCTTTATATTATGGATATTCAGCAGTGTAAATCTGGCTAACATCAGCAAGCCATATTCATGCTACATGCTGAATTCTATGTTGATCTAAAATGTCTTCTACCAAGTTAATTAGTCTGCTGTCTTTAGTTGCAGTCTCCCATATAATTTGAGGACATGAGCAAAGTTTTCTGCCAGAGTATGATACACATAGACCAGAATCCAACTGCCAATGGAGTTCTTGTACCCTACTAAAACCACATGCACCTGGTCTTTACTTTCTGTCTTTTTTAAAATCAGGGCTCTAGCCTTCTGAGCTTTGAACAGAATCTTGCATCAAGCTCTGCTCATAGCATCCTTAGAACTTTTCTAGCTAATGTCTACAAAGCATTCCAAACTCCTCCAATGAACCAGTTCCACAGACTTATGAACTACATGATCATGTGCCAGTTATAGCAACAGTCCCACTCTCAGGACCAAAAAATATCTGCGTTAGCCACTTTCCTATTGCTGGCGATAAACATCTCATACCCAAAATTTAAAGAAAGAGTGACACAGTTTGACTTGATGTTTGTTGAGGCTTCAGTCCATAGCTGAAAGTCTCCAGGGCGGGGCACTGGAACAGAAGGAAATGGCAGAGAGCAGCTGCTCATAGCCTGGTATCCGGGAATCCAAGTGTAAATGGAGGAGCTGGGCTGTTGATAAAGCTCAGCGGGCCACACCCACAGTGACCCACCTCTTCTGAGGAGGATTCACCTCCTAATTTCAAGTCAGGTCTACACGTGTAACCAAATAGACTCCACAAAGCACCATCTGTAGTGCATGATGCTCTAGAGAGACATCCAGATGTGCAACACTGACTGCAAACCCAGAGTAGAGACATCCAACATCAGGCACTGCTTTGTGTAGCCTTCACGGGTTCTGAACATATTCTGTGTTCTCTGAGGTCGAAGGATTGCTATGCTGCAGGACTCAATGCAACCAGATACTCAGGCATCATGATCACAATTCTACCTTCTGATGGCTGCATCATCCTGAGTGGTTCAGAGTTGAGGTTCCCTGACTCACACAGTTTACTCCATTTACTTCCCAGTCTGTGACACCAAGAAGACTCAGCACTTGCTTGGATCCCAGCTATTCTCAAAGTCTCCTGTGAAGATGGGATGCTGCGCTGTGATTGCCACAAAAATTTTGGGATGTTTATCTCCTTTTCTGGCCATTTTGGTGTTTCACAACTACACGTTTATATCCATGATTGCTTTTATGGTATGAATGTTGCAAATAAACACATGTGATATCTACAATTACTATTTGACCAGTCAACAAGCAGGTGTTTTCAGTTTCATTTCAAAATATCACAGAATATATTTAATCCTCCCCTTTCTTCATATTACAACAACTTCAACTGTAAGTGACTATCATTTTTAACCTTAAAATTCACAAAAATAATTTCAACCCATAGGAACCATGAAATAAAAGCAATTGCTCTGTTCAGGTTCAATTTGTGGCAAATATAATGCAACAAAATAAATGAATATAGTGGGTGAGTTATGAAAAATATTGAGAAGAGCAGTTGAAATGGATGATATAGGAGAAAAAGAGTCCTAAAAATACAAAAATCTCCATGATTGCATAAAAATTCATATAAGTAATCATCACTGCTACAAATCCATACTGAGGTCACATAATCAATGCATAGCAAGCTTTCGGACTTCAGAAAATTTAGTGCGCTCTAAAAAAAGATCACATTCCCGGTAATTTGAGTGTATGACCTAAATAAGAATGAGAATATCTAGGGATGGAAAATCTAGATTTACATTTTTGTTCACATGTTAATTATGCATGTGTAAAAGGTCAGTGTGCATCGCAAAAAGGGAATACATGCAAACAAATGACCAAGATCATCGAGAAGTCCAGTGTCTCTTACAGGAAAAGTTCAAATTCATAAGCAATAATCATAACCTTATAAGCAATTATATAGCATTCCATATAACTAGCTTATTTTCTCTTCTAAGTTTTAACCATTTTCATGTATAAGATAATACTAATGGATATTGTTGGCTGGCAGATGTTAAATTGCTGTAGGTTAAAAGCACACCAGAGAATAAGGTACTCTGAGTGGCAAGTATCTCATGTTTAAGTTATTTTTAAGTATACATTTCTGCAATCTCTGTGGCTAAAATTAATTACTGATAATTGTAACATATGATATTTTTAATTGTAAGACTTTTTATGTCAACTATAACTTATTATGAATATTAGTATATTTTGAGTTTTGAATTATATTTGTCAAATACTCAAATTTATTTGGTAAGCAGATTCTATAGCAAGAATAATTAGGCTATTTACTCAGTTGATTTTCTCTTTCCTAACACTTTTATGAAGGCTCTGCTGACCTCTCTGTTGCGCAGGCTGTAGATGAGGGGATTCAGCATAGGTGTGAGGATGGTGTAGAAGGCAGATACCATCTTGTCCCTGCTGGGGGACCGCTCAGATGTGGGCCTCATGTAGATGAACATCGCTGCTCCATAATACATGCCCACCACCATGAGGTGGGAGGAGCAGGTGGCAAAAGCTTTGTGGCGACTCTCCCCAGATCCCATTTGGATGACAGCCAGAATAACACGAATGTAGGAAGCAATGATGATTGATACAGGCAAGACAAGCATAATTACACAGCAGAGAAATATCATTCGTTCAAATGTCTTGGTGTCCGTGCATGAGAGTGTGAGCAAGGCAGTGACATCACAGAAAAAGTGGGGTATTTCCCGGGACCCACAGTAGGAGAAGGTCAGTGCAACTGCTACTTCAATTATACCATCAATGGAGCCAAGTATCCAGGAGGAAGCTGCCATGAGGGCACAGATTTTCTGGCTCATGAGGACAGGGTACCTTAATGGCTGACAAATGGCAGCATAGCGGTCATAGGCCATTGCAGCCAGCAGGAAACACTCAGCTCCAAGCAGGGACACATAGAAGAAGATCTGGGTCCCACAGCCTGCCAGAGAGATGAACTTGCTGCCAGACAGGAAGTTGACGGCCATCTTGGGGACAGTGGTGCAGATGAGCAAGAGGTCCATGAGGGAGAGCTGGCTGAGGAGGAAGTACATGGGTGTGTGCAGCTGAGCATCCAGGTAGATGAGCAGAACAATGGCCATGTTCCCCAGGCAGGCCACTGTGAAGATGGCCAGGACCAGTGTGAAGAGGAAGGTGTGCACAGGGCTGCGATCAAAGATTCCTAGCAGGATGAAATCTGAGTTGAATGTTTGATTTGCCCAGGCCATGGTGAATATTTTCACTGTGAAGAAAAAACTTTTGAGGAATGGCAGAGCTATACCATGTAAATATCATAGGTTTCCCTCCTACATATACATTCCAATAAAATTATGTATTCATTGGACAATTATGACTGTGGCTCTCAAAGTTTTTATTTATAAATAAGAGAGCTTAGCACTTATATCTAACTCATTGAGAGGGTTAAAGCAAATTATGTAACTAATAGGAACCCAAGATTTCACAGTAAAAACCTGTAAGTTTTCTGAAAAGTTACATTATGTAGGTATTTTGTTTTTGTTTTAGTTTTTGTTTTTTTGGTGCCAAGGATAGAATTCATGGTCTTCAGCTTGCCAGGTAGGCGCTTGTGTCGCTGAGCTAAACCCCCTGCCCTACATCACGTAGTTTGTATAACAAGTCTACCCAAGTGTTTTGACAGCCTCATTCCTAGTCTGTAAAAAACAAAACAGTAGAAAATGTTTGTTTTGACTCAGTCTCCAGGGTTTTCAGTCCATAGTTAGTTTGACCCAATGCGCAACATCATGTTAGAAGGGCCTAGCACAGGAAAGCTGCTCAGCTTATGGTGGCCAGGAAGTAAAAAAATCTGTGAATGAAATAGCCAAGCAAGAGATATACCTGTAGGCATGTGTCTGGTGCCTTCTTTCCTCTAACTGTGGGTCACCTAGTAAAGATGCAATTGGAGCAGTTATTGATGAGATCAGTGCCAATGCTATAGTTGCATTTCACAGGCCCAAACTCTAAACACATGAACCTTCTGGAGTTCCTTCTTGATGTAATCTATAATAAATTGCTAATGAAGACCATTTTATCATAACTGCACTGAAAGTATAAAAACATTGCAGAATTTTTGTCAATTCTATGTCTCTTCTACATTTTCCATGAAACTTGCTATGTCACACAATGACAACAAAATTCTGTCAGAAAAGCAGTAGAAGGAAGCTTGTGCTAGAATAAGACCTTTTTGACAAACGTTGTATAAACAGAAATTGAGATGCAAGCACCAGAAATACATTAACTTCTATGTGTTTACTACCAACTGAGCATCTCCACGGAAAGAGAGCCTCATCAAGGCGAGTCTCTGTCACTAACCCTGGGTGTATGCAGGAGACAGCTTAGTGGGAGGGATTTCACAGACCAACTGGGCTGCTGGGGAACATAAACAGGCAGTTTCAACACCTCAGATGGTTCACCTGCTTCATTCTAAGGAAATTTCAGTTTTTTTAGCTTTATTTTTGTTCTTTAATTTTGGAAGTGTATAATATCTGTACTTTAAAGAATTATGAAGGCCAAATAAATCATAAGGGAAGTTTACTTATGAATTTTGTATAAGGTTTTGTTTTAAAATTAAATGCCATTGGAGATAAGAGATTTTTTGAATTTTATCTCCAGAGTATTATAGTTTACCAAAACATCAATTTCCTTGCTAAAGAAATTTATAGCAGTATTTTGGCGAGTGGTGGGATGTAGCCTAGGGTAAATCATGTGCATATAATGTGCAAGGTCATACATGTTATTCTCAACACCAGCAACAAAAAAGAAATATTTATTTGGTTAAAAAGTATCTTTTTCATCTTCTATTTTAATTCCTTTTTCTGCTTCTGTCGCTCTGGAGCAAGTCATTGGCTCCCTTCATTCTGTGTCCATTGTCATCTCTTTAATATATTTTTTTCTCCAAATTATTTATCTGGGCAGTGACAACAAATTCTATGAGTATACCAACATTCCAACTGTAATTCACTGCATTTTGAGTTTTTAATTAGTTCTAAGTGCTCTATAATTTTTTTTTGCAGTTACAAAATTTATCAATAGTATCAAGCCCTATTATGTGAGTAAGTACAACGTGTGTTACTTTATTTTATTTTATTTTATTTTTTTTGGTACTGGGAATTAAACTCAGGACCTTGCACTTGCCAGGCAGGTGGTTATGCCTCTTAGCTATATCCTTGGTTCTGTGTTACTTAATTCTTTCAGCATGTATTTTTTTTTTACTTTTTTCACTCTTTCTAAAACATTGATAAATTTCTAGTTATACTTTCTTTTCCTTAATTTACATATTAATAAATTTCAATACATGCATAAGAATTTTATATATTCATGCAGCATCATGATAATTTGATGGCTTTTATATAATGTGATGTTCAAATCAGGGTAAGTCCATCTATATCCTGAAACATTTGTTATTTCTTCATTGTAAGGCTATTAAAAATGCTCCTTTTCAATTATTAGAATTATCCATTACCATTATCTATTTCCAGAATTGTGGATGAAACTGGAAATCATTATTTAAATGAACTAATTCACTCATTAAAACACATACTACATAAACTCACTCATGTGTGAATTGTACAGCCAGCTGGACTCATGAAAGTTGAGAGGTGAATGTTACTGGGGCCTGAAGGAAGTGGGGAGTGGGGAGAGATTGATTAACTGATGTAATTTTACAGTGAGACAGGAACAGGAATTTCTGATGTTCTGTTGAACAGGAAAGTGACTACACAAGATAACAATTATGCATTGTCTAGTAACAAATGCTAATTTTATTCTTAACTTATTTGTGTCATTCACTTTTGTATAATTCTTTCATTATGTGCTTCACAGGAAAACCTCGAAATATGTTTATTAAAAGCTGCTCATGAGTTTTCATGGTTACTGAATTAGATTTTTTCAACAGAATATTATGGAACTTGATTCCATTACAGTCTCTCTAATTTGGAACACGTACTTTATATTTCAAATGCAGTCATGCTGCTACACTTGTGTGAAATTCTTTCCATGTTTTAAGTATGCATATTGCTTTAAAATTAAGGGAAAATCTGCATACATCAACTCAGTTCTTAAAAATTTACTATTGTTTCATCTTATGCAAAGCAATGTTTTAACCCAATATAGTACATCCTAGAAAGGTACCAAGAACCTCATTAATTATTTTAAGTTGAGTTTAAATTATCTATCTAGCCTATAAGTTGGAAGATCAGTGATGCTGGGAAATTTGTGAATCCATGGCCCAAAATCTCCATGGGCCAAGAGCTTCTTTGACCTTTACTTCATATGCTTCATGCTTATTTTTTTTCCAAGTAGGCCTACACACATCTGTTTATTATCAATTTTATACACATAACCAGGGCCATCAAGGGAACTGAAATGTTGCCGCCATACTGCGGTTTACTATGTTTTTCAACTTCAAATTCAGATTCATTTGTTTGACTTTGCTATTTTTGTTTCAAATTTAGATTTCCCATTCAGAGAACGTCTTTAAGGAAACACTGCAATTGCTTAGCATTCTGATGCTCTTGTCCCTGTTTTGTAGTGACAGCACCTCCTTTAATTCACCTTAGTTTCCAGTTGCAGTGCTTGGGAACTGCTTTTTGTGCATCCACTGCCCAATGTGAGAACGAACTGCAGCACTGCAGGCTTTATAGCTCTGTGCACAGAGCTGATATTCTCCTACACGCTAACTTGTAACAGGGCTTCCCTGAGAAACACAGTGCAGGCTGATGCAGCTGGTCCTGTCTCGTGGTGTCTGTTAATGTCAATACTATCTCAATCAGTTTGAACTGAAAGCAGTATTGAGTTGTCAGTGTTCCGTGGAAAGATCAACATCTGCAGTGCAGTAGCAGTTGAGATTCAGTCTACATATTGTTCTGCTTTGACTGTGTTTTGTAATTTTTGCATGTGGACACACATAGAAGGATAAATTTATATTTTAGTGTACTGCCTCACTTTTTGTGAAAACCAAACCCACAATATCTCAATTATTTTTATATTTTTATTACAGGAAGCTAAATTGAATAATATTTCATTTTGTGAAGATGGTGTTTTCTGAATATGCTATTCAGGCTTCTGCACATACATCTCGTGTGAGCACTACACAAAAATCCAGGTTTTTCATAATAAAAACGGTGCATTTATGACTAGGGAGTAGTTCGGTAGTAGAGTGATTTCCTAGCATGTGTAGAGGCCTATGTTACATCATCAGCACACACACACATAGAATGAACTTAGCGGTAGATATAGTAAGGGACGGGTTTGCATTGTACCTAAAACAATGCCCATCACTGTAATACAGTTTCCATTAATTTTATCACGTTTATCCACATAGTGAAATCTTACGAAATTCCTTTTAGTATGAGGTTAATAACTTTTGCTGATTCCAAACCCAGTCTAGCAATATAAGTTAATATTATGCTGAAGTAGCTCATTTGACTTTTGGGTAAACATGGAGCAAAGTACTTTTAGAAGGATATTCTTAAGAAAAGAGAAATTTGAGCTGGTAGGGTGGAAAGAAGATAAGAAAGTCATGATGTTGACTAAGACAGTTCCTGCAGAGGGGTGCTGAAGGACACTGTGTATTCAATGAAAAAGTGTTGGAGCTGTGAGGCAGAGGGACTGAGGAGTCCAGGAGAGGAAACTGAAGCTAGAAGAGCTGCAGAGGTTGGCACTGCTCATTGAGTACAAGCATTTGCTTAGGGGTGTGACATCTGCCGAACCAGAAGTCTCCCACCTCCAAATATTAACCAAATAAACAGGCACCAGGTTACAGATGAAAATGGCATGCAAAATAAGTCATGCTGAACATTCGTATTCACCAAATACATGCCTAGAAACAGAACATGCAACA
>RJWM01029892.1:0-23929 GCA_004363535.1 Dasyprocta punctata | reverse complement strand
ATGGATACACCCCAATCTGGAATCTGCTAGAAGAGAAGGCCATGTAACTGGATATCTACAGTGCACTTACTTATTTACTCATTCAGCAAACTTTCCCTGAAGGACATCTTTTGCCAGGTATAGGTGGGTGCATAGGTATACATTGCTCCTAGTCTGGTGAGAAAGAGAAGAACCAGGTTTAACCTACACACAGGTGATTCAGGATGGGGCAGGAGACACTGGGAACCTGGGAGAAAAGAAGAATCTAGGCACAGTCAGTCGGGAGGTATCAGGGCCTGGACTAAGTAGGTCTGAGAACTAACTCACTACCCTGCAGATGATGAATTCTTAGCAAATTTGTTGTTGTTGTTGCTGCTGCTGTTGTTGTTGTTACTGTCATTGTTTGAGACAAGGTCTCACTCTGTAGCCCAGGCTGGCCTCAAATTCACAGCAATCCTCCTGCCTCAGCCTTCCAAGTGCTGGGATTACAGGTGTGTGCCACCACACACTTCCTCGGCAAACTATTAACCCTTATTGTGTCCAAAAAGCTCCACCAATACTCTCCCTTCATCTTTATGCCTCCTTTCTAGGAAGAAAAGAAGAACGCTGGCTTATGGGCGGGGAGGCAGGACACAGTTGCTTACAGCAGAAACTGTACTAGCCCCTCCTGGCTTCCAGGCTCCAGATAGACTGGCCTAAAATGCCATCTAGTGGCCAGATGTGCAAGCTGCAGCTCTAGCCAAGATCCAGTCTTGCTAGCCAGGCATAGAGGGAAGGAGTCCTAAGGTAACTGAATCCTTTGGTCCTTAAGCAATGTTGAGAGAGACTATCATCTCTTGTTTTTCGTTGGTTTTTTTTTAGACAGGGTCTCGCTATGCAGTGCAGGCTGGCCTTGAGCTCTCACTTTGTAGCCCAGGCTGGTCTCAAACTCGCAACGATTCTCCTGCCTCAGCCACTTGGAGAGCTGGAATTACAGGTGTGCGCCACCATGCCCGGCGACACTATCAGGTCTTGAGTTTTACAAATGAAGAGGAAACTGAAACTCTGAAAAGTGACATGAGGTAGTAATAATTGTCATCTGTCACTTGCAAACCACTATACTAAGCGCTTTACAATTCATTATCTCATTGAATCTTTTCAAGAATTCCATTAGTACAATTACTTATTCTCTGTTTATTAGCTATATCTCCTAAATCTCTTTATTCTTTTAAATGTCTATGTGTTGGAGAAAGCAGGTCATTAAACAACAGAAGGTTTCACAATCTGAATTCAGCAGATGGTTTTTCATAGTGTCACTTCACCTGTTCCTAATCCCCTACATTTCCTATGTGCTGATACATAGCTCTAAAGACTTAAATTTATGCTGAATTGTTTCAAGCGAGGCTAATTCCTATGTACTTTCTACTGCATCTGATCAGGAGGTACATAATGTTTGGAGGTCCTACATCTGGTGATCATGTTTTTCTGGTATTAAAGCACTGTGGAACTACTGACTTTATAAATCTATTCTCTTATTGATTGGAATGCTTCTTTTAAAAAGAACTTTCAGGGTAGGGGTTATAGCTCAGCGGCAGTGTCTGCCTGGCAAATGTGAGGTCCTGAGTTGAACTCCCAGTACCAAAAAAATCCATAAATAAATAATAAAATAAAAAGAACTTTCCAATTGTAGTATCCCGTAAGTTGGAGTAGTTATGGAACCCGGAAGGAATGCATACATCAACTCCATGAGAACTCTGAGAAGCAAATCACAGCAGCCAGATTGGGAAAGAAGGTTAGAATGTGACATACCACTGAACTGACAGTGAATATACCTCTCTTTTTTCCTCTCTGGGGCCTCCTGATTTTGATTCAAGGCCATCAAAAATCCAGGAAAAGGCACTATTTTGAGCTCAAGGAATGGGAAAGGGACCTCCAGAGAGCAGCAGTCTTGGCATCAGGGGCCATAGACGTCAGCTTTAAGAAGGGAGAGGCTTCTGTCTGACCAGAGAAGGATGGGCCCAATGCTCCAGGTAAGCTCATGCTGTCATCTCTCTCCAGTTGGCCCAGATGCAGGTGCAGTAATTGCAGGAAGTGCATATCAGAGGGTAGTAAATAAAGGCTCAGATCGCTGGCTCTAAAACCAAAAATGGGAGACAGAATATACCCGGGAGACAGTGGTGGTGACAGAGGCGCTCAGGACAATGAACCCATATGGCTGTTTACAAATGCCTAGACTCACCCCTAGACTTCTCATCACAGGCGTGGGACTGACCTAAGCAGTACACTATAAACTTTAGCCCATAGTCCAGGTCCCAAACTCACCACTGGGTGGTGCACATGTAGAACAGAGCCAAACAGACTGACACTGAAACCAAGGTTTACAGAAGGTTTGACAAAACTTGTGGCCTGAATTCTACCTGGTCAATTGCTTTCTTTAAACAAAACTAAAAAAATAAAAATTTCCTAGAATTTACATAATACATAGTCTTATAACATTCAAAACATTCAGGATACTTGGTATATGAAAAACCAGAAAAATCTGTTCAGCCAATGCTGAAATGACACGAATGTTGAAATTACTTTAACAAAGACTTTCAAGTAGCTACTGTATTATAAAAGAACTCCAAAAGCAGGAAAAACACTCTTGAAGCAAATGGAAAAGATAGAAATTCTCATAAAATAGAAGGTATAAATAACCAAATGGAAATTTCACAACTAAAAAATACATTAATCAAAACTTTTAAAAACTCACTTGTTGGGCTCAATAGAGAAGAATGGAGATAATGGAAAAGGAATCAATGAGCTCCAATTTAAACCATAAGAGTAGAGTGGGAAAAGACTAGAAAAAATGAATAGAGCCCCGGGGATTTTTGCAACCATATGGAAAGTTCTGATCATTGCATTGGAGTCAGAGAAATAAAGGAGACAATATAGAACAGGCAGCATGCTTGAAAAAATGAGAGTAAAAACTCCCCAAATCAGGGGAAACCATAGACTTACAGATTCAAAATGCTCTCCATACTCTGAATGAGATAAACACAATGCAATTCATGCCCAGACACATCATAATCAAACTGCTGAAACTGAGAATAAAGAAAAAAATATCCAAAATATCCAGAAAAAAATAAATCATTACTTACAGGGCAACTGATTTAAATAACCATGAGTTTTACATTAAACATATGAAAGGCAGGACATGAACATTTCTAAAGTGCTGTAAGAAAAAAAAAATACCAACTCAAAACTCTAAGTCTTGTGAAAATAACCTTCAAGAAAGAAGAGAAAGCCAGGCATAGTGGTGCAAGCCTATAATCCCAGCACTCAAGGGGCTGAGGCAGGAGGATCATAGCGAGTTCAAGACCAGCCTGGGCTACAAAGTGAGCTAAGGCCAGCATAAACTGCATTGAGAAACATCTATTTTAATTTCTTGAGCAATGACTAAAAATTTTTTAAAAACATATAATAAAGACATGATAAATAAAATACAAAAGATATTCAAAGAATTCAAAAGAAATTAGAAAAGGAAAAGAAACAATAAAATAGAAAGCCTAAGTGCAAACATGTCAATAGATACTTTAAATTTAAAAAAAGGTCTAAGAACACAACTAAAAGAGAGATGTCAGAAAAAATAAAAATATATGACCTGAGTAGCAAACACAAGGCCCTGGGCTCAGTCTCCTAGCACTGCAACAAATATAGGCAGGTGACATAGATGACAGATGATAGATAGATGGATAGATAGATGATAGATAACAGATATGACACACCTACATGCTGTGTAGAAAAAAATCACTTAAAATCACTTCAAATATAATGATATGCATAAGTTAATAGTAAAATGATGAAAAATATGCATACCGTGAAAACCTTAATCAAAAGAAAGTCTGAATAACTGAAGGAATATCAAACAAAGTAGAATTCAAAGCAAAGAAAGTTACCAACATAAATAACAAAAGACTCAGTTCACCACAAGTCATAACTAGCTGGGCATGCATTCAAACAGAGATCCAAAGTACATGAAGCAATACCTGCCAGAACTGAAAGAAGAAATATATAAATCCACAATTACAGCTGGAGACAGGAAACTTCAACATGTCTTCTTTAGTAATCAGAATTAGAGAACCAAAATGTCAGCAAGAATATAAAATAACTGCGAAACTATCAACCAACTAGAGCCAATTGACAGCCCTACAACAGGAAAATTAATGCATATTCTTTTCTAGTACACATTAAATAGTCACTAATATAAACCATATCCTGACTCATAAAACAAACTTTCAGAAATTTGATGTAGTTGAAACAAAATACGTTTTTAAATAAACAACCTTTCAACCCTAAGAAACTGAAAAAATAAAAGCAAAATAAACAATGCAAGAAAAAGAAAAAAGGAGCAGAAATCAAGCAAAAAAACCCTTAAAATCAAACAAAAATTTAGTCTTTTAGAAACAGAAATAAAATTGAAGAAAACTCTAGTAAGACTAAGAGAAAAGAAAGAAGATACAGCTTACCAGTACTGGGAATGAAGTGGAATATCACTAATCCAATAGAAATTAAAAGAATACTGAAGAGAATATTATTAACAGCTTACATTCTTTTGTTTTTATTGGTTTTATACTATTGTGTTTTGTTTAAATTCATTGTGTGTGAGGATGTGGGCAACTGTTTTGAAGAGGGTAGGAGACGTTGTGG
Source organism: Dasyprocta punctata (assembly GCA_004363535.1). Taxonomy (NCBI): domain Eukaryota; kingdom Metazoa; phylum Chordata; class Mammalia; order Rodentia; family Dasyproctidae; genus Dasyprocta; species Dasyprocta punctata. The sequence continues at coordinate 19,282 of RJWM01029892.1, read as the reverse complement.
TGGCCACTGTTGATTTCCTGTTATCTTGTTTGAAATCCTGTGTTGCTTGCATTGTTTTGTCCTGATCTGCTTTCACCTGTTTTGTTCTGTTTTGATTTATTCTCTTTAAAATAAAATTTAAAAAATAAAAATAAATAAGAATAAAAAACAACTTACATGTATAATTTCAATAACTTCAATGAGATGGACCAATTATTTGAAGATCACAACCTACCAAAACTCATCCAACTTGAAACAGATACTTTGAATACTACTATTATATAATAATTTAACTGAATTCATAATTTCGATAAAGCTTATGGAAAAACTCTAGGCCCAGATAGTTTCATTAATGAATTCTACCAAACAATTAAAGAAGAAATGGCATCTATTCTACAGAATCTCTTTCAGACAATAAAAGAGTATGGAATACTTCCCAATTCATTGTGTGAGGCCAGCATTACTCTGATACCAAAACAAAATCCTCAACAAGATATTGGCAAGTGGAATTTAGCAATATGAAAAAGAAGAACATACCACCATTGAGGGAAGTCTGTCCCAAGAATGCAAGGCTTATTCAGCATTCAAAAACCAATCAACATGATCTAGCGCATTAACACTCCAAAGGTAAAAACCCACAAGGTCATGTCAATGATACAGAAAAGACTTTTGGAAGTGTTCAATATTCATGATCAAAACTCTCACCCAACTTGGAATAAAAGTAAATTAATAAACGACGTCTCAGAAAACCCTACAAATGACATATTTAATGGCAAAAGACCAGATTCCTTCCACCAAGTATCAAAAACAAGATGAAGATGTCTGCTGTCACCATTCCTATTCAACATCATATTGGGACAATACAAGAAAAAGAGTAAAGAAATAAGACTCTCCCTGTGTGCAGATGGCATGATCATCCATGTGGAAAACCGTAAGATATAGATATAGATGTAGATAGATGTAGATATATAGATATAGATAATTTTGAAACTCCTATAACTAATTGTGAGATTAGCAAGATTACAAGATACAAGACCAACAGACAAAATGAATTTTATTTCTACATAATAATAATAATCAATTCAAAACTCTTAATTTAAAAATAGTGCCAAAAGCATGCACTGAATCTGTATGCTAAAAACCACAAAACACTCTTGAAAGAAATCAAAGAAGTAAACAAATGGAAAGATATATCAAGTTTAAGGATTGGAATACTCAAAGATGTCAATTATTCCCAAACTGTTTCCAAATTTAATGCAGTCCTAAACAAAATCCCAGCAAGATTTTTTTTCTTGCAGCTATATGTGAGAAACTTTTTTAGATTTTACATGGGAGGCAAAGGAGTCACACTAGCCAAAACAACTTTTAAAATAATAATAAAATTGGAAAACTATACTACCTGATTTTTTTAATGTACAACTTTATTGAAACATATTTTTATATAACATAATTCACTTGTTTCAAGTGCATAATTCAGCAAATTTTAAATAAATTTATCAAGTTGTGCCATCATATGTACCTGATTTTAAGACTGGTTAAGACATGCTAATAAATACAGAACGGCATATACTTCCAAAGGAACAAACAAATAGATGAATAGAAAAGAACACAGATGCCAGAAATAAACCCACACAAATACGGCCAATTGTTCAGGCAGGTACAAAAGAAATTTAATTGCAATATAGTTATTTCAATAGTGTTCAAACAAATGGACATTCATTTTTTAAATCAAACTAAACTTTACATCTTATGAAAAAGTAATTCAAAATAGCTAATAGATCTAAATGTATAACAAAGATATAATTTTTTTGTACCAGGAATGAAACTCAGGGCCTTGCACTTGCCAGGCAGTTGCTACACCACTGAGCTATATCTCTGGCCAAAATATAAAACTTTTAGAAAAAAACATAGGGAAAGTTTGTGTGACCTGTGATCAGGCAACAATTATAATAACAACACTAAAATTAATGTCCATAAAGCAAGAGGAAAAAAGATAATTGGACTTCATCAAAATTTTAAAATGTATTAAGTATAAAAGACTTAAGAAATTGAAAAGACAAACTATGAAGCTGGAGAAAATATGTGCAAATCACGTTTCCAACAAAGAGCTATATCAGTAATACATGAACAACTCTCAAGCCTCATTAACCAAAAGAAAACAATCTAATTTTCTTAATAAGTGGAACATTTGAGCAGGCATGTCACTGAATAGATACATGAATGGTAAAAAAGTACATGACAAGATGTTCAACATCATCAACCTTTAGGGATATGTAAATCATAACCATAAGATAACAACTACACACCTATCAGAATGACTAAAATAAGAAATACCAAAACTACCAAGTGCTGGCAAAGATGTAGAACAACTGCAACTCTCGTACATTGCTGATAGGAATCCAGAATGGTGCAGTTAGACATAAACTGGTCATGTAACACAGTGATCTACTTATAGAAACTAACCTCAGAGAAGCAAAAGCTAATGCTTATATAAACACCTAGCAGCTTTTTTCACAATTGTGAAAAACCGGAATACAGATGTCCTTCAAGGATGAATGGATGATCAATCAGTGGTGCAGCCATACAATGGATTACTACTCAGTAATAGAAAGGTATGATATTAATACGTAAGACAACTTGAATAAATCTCAAAAACATGCTGTTTTTTTTAAAAATCCATTATAGTTAATTAAATAAGGCTAGTATCAAATGGTTACATTCAGAATGATTTCATTATATCACATTCGAAAAGACAAGATTGTAGCATAAAGAGCAGATTAGTAGTTATCAGGGACTTGGGCCAGGGATGTAGTTCAGTGGCATAAGTGCTTGCCTGCTAAGAGCAAGGTCATGAGTTTCATTCCTGGTACCCACTCCCAAAAAAAGGCTTTAAAATAGTTACCAGGGACTAAAGGAAGGATGCAATTATGAAGAAACTACAAGAGGAAGATTTGAGGGTTGATGGAACAGTTCTATACTGGAATGTGGTAGTGAATATAAGAACCTATTCATATGTTAAAACTAGAACTAACCACCAAAAATAGCCCATTTTTACTATAAACTAAAATTTTTTAAAAAGAAGCCAAAATTTAGCAATTCAAGTTATGAGTTCTAATCTGATAGACTATTCATAATACCAATGAATTCGGCAAGGAAAGTTTATTTATTTAAAGGATACCTGAGTGAGTTGCCAGTAAATACAAGGCAGGGCGGCAGATGCAGTGACAAAAACATCCCATATCACCATCACACTTCATTTCTGACTTCTATAGCAGGTTACCCCAAGAAGCAAATAATCTAGAAAGTAATGGCCAGATAGAAATTTTTTTTTCTTTATCATTAAAAACCCATTGGTATTCTAGGGACTAATCATGAATCTCTGGGGGCCCTGGTCAATAAGACAGCACTAACACTGAGGTAATTCTACATAAAAGGTAGGAATACAAGTCCCATGTAAATAAGGAACTGAGGACTTTTCTCTTAAATCCAGGTCCACAGGCTTATTGATCAGTGACTGAATTATGCACGTGGCAGTCTGATCAGTTTCATAAGGCAGTTCTTAAGTAATTAAGTAGGTGTTGGCATATTTCTGAAGCTATTCGAGTAATATTTTGGTTGTTCAAAATTTCAAGTCATTTAATCTATGAAGAATGGAAATGAAAATCCATTATATTGTTAGAAATAAATGAATAAAAAAGAGAGGCCCTGGAAAGCACCAATGATGTTACTATATTATAATCAAGAAATAATGATGACTGCAATTTGGTTGGTACACAGAGGCTCAACTGGAAAAAATAAAATAACTTCTAGAAGAGTAAGAAGAGAAGGAAGGGAGAGAAAGAGAAAAGAGGAGAAAGAAAAAGGAAAGAGGCAAGAAGAGGAGAATGTTTCTTTTCAACTGTTTAGTGACTCAGAGTTGCATACAGTTCCTGTAGGAAAGGTAGATACAGCCTTGATTTTTTTCTGCCTTTCATTCATCAGTTTCAAATAAATTCATGGTACCATAGTTGTTTTACATACCCAAGGTTTTAACACTGGGGTTAATTTCAAGTGTTATCATGAACTAATGAATTTTTATGATGTCATATATTTATTTCAATTGCATTTTTATATGGAAATTGTTTTATCTGAGCCCACTTGGCTCTTCTGTCCTTTTGACATAATTCCAACGATCTTCAGTGTTCAACACAGCTTACTTCTTTCTGGTTGGGTAAAATATTCCATACTCGCTTTATACATTTCAAGCCACAAAATTGGAATCAATCACTTCTCAAAGGATACCTGCTTCCTCATATTGAGAAAATGCATTTAGGGACCCCACTCAGAAAGATACAGGTGCTCAATGCTCTGAGGTTGGCATGGCTTCTAGACCTTTTCAGTGAACTAGAAACAATTATATTCTTAGAAATAGAGGGAAGCAATATATTCTCATTGTATTTTCCTACTTAAACATAAAATTACATGATTTTTACCTAACTCTAGATTTTATATTTAGTTTTCCTTCATAAGTGAAAATCTTGACTCCAGGATGCATTAACATAACTATATAATTTTCCTTATTCCCCAATAATTCGATAACAATTTCAAGATGACAATAATAAGACTGCTGAGGGCCGAGAGTTTGGCTCAGTGACTTAAGCGCCTGTCTGACAGGCGCGAGGTTGTGAGTTCAATCCCCGGTGCCGCAAAAATAAATAAATAAATAAGAAGAAGAAGAAGAAGATTGCTGAACATGGTTTAAGTTTTTTTGTTTGTTTTTGTTTTTGTTTTTGTTTTCAGCACCAGGGATCGAAGTCACAACCTCACACATGCCAGGGCAGGCACTTAAGCCACTGAACCAAGCTCCTGGCCCTAGTTTTATTGAGGCAGGGTCACACTATGTAGCTCAGGCCGGCCTTGCGCTCACGTTGTAGCCCAAGCCAGCCTCGAACTCACAATGCTCCTCCTACCTCAGCCTCCCGAGTGCTGGGATTAAAGGCATGGTTTAAGATTTGATTGGAGTGTTTTGTACTTATAGTGTTTTATAGAACTGGAAGAAATTTTTTCTTGTAATTGTACCTCCACTTTGGTATAACTGGGTTCAGTGGTTTCGATTTGTTTCTTATTAAGAATTGGTATCATTGTTTCTCCATTTATTTTTATTCTTAACTATATAAAAACATTCACATGTTTCTAAAGTCAAAACGATATAATGACCTTATGGAACTCTCACTTCTTTCCTTTCTCTGTCCTGATCTTTCCTTCCTCTCATATGTAACAACTTGTTAGATTTTTGTTTAACATTTCTTTTTTTTTTTTTTTTTTGCAAAAGTTAGCACACTCTATGCCTTGTTCAGTACCTCACTTTTTATTTTTCTTTTTCCCTGAACAATGTAACATCAAAATCATCTTTTCATTGGTTTTCAAGGCTTCACAGAATTTTATTGTGTGGAGTTACCATCATTTTTTCAGCAAGTCCTCTATTGATGGATATTTAGGCTAGCTCCAATCACTTGTAATTATAAATCAAGCCACAATGATATACATAAGTCATACTTTATTTTTATCAGTTTATCTTTGGGAATCACATTCCTAGAAGTGAGATTGCTCAATCAAAAGGTAAATTAATATGTAATCTTGCTAATATGTTGCAAATTCCCTTTCAGTGTTGTATAATTTGCATTTCTACCAGGAATATATCAATGCCTGTTTCCCTCACAGCTTTCACAGTACAAAATGTTGTCCAAATTTTGGATGTTTACCAATCTGATAAATGAAAATTGATAAATCACCATAGTTTTAATTTATGTATGTTATTATGACTGAGGTTGAGCATCTTTTCACATAAACGAAAGCCTTGTCAAATTTTTTTGTGTAATGTGTAATTTTACCATTTGTCTATTTTTCTACAAAATGGCCAGTCTTTTAATTTTTAATATAGGTAAGCCTTTGTTTCTGGCTTGAGTATCAAGTAGTTATCATTCGTCATTTAGGTTTGCTTGCAGTAAGTTTTGCTATGTCAAATTTATCTTTTATTGCTTCTAGATTTGTTTATTTGTTTTTTGTTTGTTTGTTTGTTTGCTTTTGAGTCAGGTCCTTGAACTCACTATGTAGCCCATGCTGGCTGTGATCCTCCTGCCTCAGCCTCCCAAGTGCTAGGATTATAGGCATGCGTCCCCATGCCTGGATGCTTCTAGATTTTTGAACCATGGGAAAGTTATCCTTCACTCAGGTTGCTAACTCTTGCAAAAAAAGAATGAGAAATGCTAAACAAAAATCTAACAAGTTGTTACACATGAAGAGAAAGAAAGAAGAGGGTAGAGAAGAAAAAGAAGTGAGAGTTCCATAAAGTTATTATATTGTTTTGACTTTAAAAACATGTAAATGTTTTATATAGTCACTATGACTTGCAAACTGTAGGATGCTCCATGTAGACTACTATAAAAGTTAGAGTCTCGGGAGGCCCAGTCTCAGGGCAACTTCCTATGCTTTCATTAGTTTTGTCTTCAATTCAGAAAGCCGACATGTTCTCAGAAGGAAAATCAGAGAAAAATACCCTCATGCTTCCATCAGAGAGAGGAGAAAACGATTGTGAAATATATCTGGATCATTCTCTTCTACCCTCTAGGGAATTTATTTTGCTAGACTCTTTGGATGCTGCTGTTGTTGCTGCTGTCGTCATCTTTTGGAGGCAGGGTTTCACTATGCAGTTCAGGCTGACCTTGAACTCACTTTGTATCCCAGGCTGGCCTAGAATTCACAGTGATCCTCTTGCCTCAACCTCCCAAGTGCTGGGATTACAGGCATGTGCTCCTACAACAAGCCTATTTTGCTAGAATCTTACTGCCTACCTGCAGAAAGGGAAATACCCAATTCCCCCTCCCTCTAGCGTCCTTATCCTGCTAAAGGAGAAGGGAGGAGAGGTGCTAGAAGCATTGTGACCATCTTAGCTAGGGTAAGATTGAGGAAAGGACTAGTAGACTGAGACCTAGTTGTAGAATGTAGAAACACCTCCCTGCTCCCCCAACTCCTTACCACATCAGTTCGACTCCTATGTGGTGATGGGGTGGGGGGTGCAGGTATGCTGGGCTCAGATCCCACTTAAGAAAGAATCTCTCAGGGGAAAGGGATGAAAAACAAAGAATTTAGATGTGTTCTGAACATGTATCTACTCCTTACAAGAAGTATAATCAACTGTACTGCAAACATGTACTAAAAAATAAAAAGAATGTCTCTAGAGAAATCCAAAGACAACGGGAAGACCAAGATGAGGCCTAGAAGAAATTTTAGCCTCGGATATCTACAGTTGTGACAAACAGTAACCCAGCCCAACTCTTACCTACAAAACCTCAGAACAGGCTTTTTAATTTTGTGCATCTTACCCAGTATAACATGTCTAACTTCCAATATAAAATGGTAATGAATATTAAGAAGAAAAAACATAGCCTAAAAAACAAAACAAGCTTCAAAACCAGATTCAGATATGGGAGAAATTTTGGAATTATGAGACTATGAGTTTAAAATAACTATGATTAAACCACGAATGGTAGTACATACTTGTAATGCCAGCACTATGGGAGGCTGAGGCAGGAAGATCATAAGTTTGAGCCCTGGTAACTTAGCAATTTACCAGGAACCTGTCTCAAAAAAAAATAGTACTGGAGATGTAACTCAGTGTGAAGGCCCTGGCTTCAATACCCAATACCATAAAACAAAGATGAACATCATGATTTGTATGCAGAGGACCCTAATAAAACTGTGAAAAACATATAAAGCCAATGGATAATGTAAGCAACAGAGAAATAGAAACTCTAAGCAACAATCAGAAAGTCTGTTGTGGAAGTAAAGCAACAAATGAAGAAAAAAGTCTTTGGGCTCAAGTAGAAAAGACAAAGCTGAGGAAAGAATCAATGAATTTAAAGATACAGCAGTAGAAACTTTCCAAAATGAAAAGCAAATAGAAAAAAGTGGAAGAATGATACCCGAAAACTGCGGAGCAATTACATAAGCTATAGCACACATGTAAAACCAGGGCCAAAAGGATAAGAAAGAGAGACATGAACAGAAGAGATACACAAAATAACTAAAGACTGATAATATTCCAAAATAATGACAGAAACTGTATACCACACATCCAGAGAGCCTGGAGAACACTAGGCAGGATAAATATCAAAAACTTTATAAATAGGCTTATTATATTAAAACTGCACAACATCAAGGACAAAAGAGAATATCTTGAAATACACAAGACTGGAAAAAACACTTTCACATGTAGACAAATAAGAATAAGAATTATACATCAAATCCCCCTCCAAAAACCATGTAAGGAAAAAATGGAGTAAAATATGTAGTGTTTAAACAAAACCACAAACCTAGAGTTCTATATCCAGTGAAATTATCCTTCAGAAGTGAAGGAGAAATACTCTTTCAGACATACAAAAACTGAGGGAATTTTTCACCAATAGATTTGCTTTGCAAAAAACATTTTTAAAAGTTCTTCAGAGAGAATGAGATGATATAAGTTAGAAACTCAGATCTACAAAAAGAAAGCAAGAGTGTTACAGAAGGAATAAATGAAAATAAAATCTTCTACTTTCTTAATCTATCAAAAGTTTTGTTCAAAATAGTAGCAACAATGTGCTTGTTTATTATAGCCTATTGATAAGGGAAATAGTCAATAGCACTATCATAAGCGTGAAAGGGTAAAAAAAAAAGAACACAGGATGCAAGTAAAAAATAGTACAACCATGGTGGCTATTATTAAACCAACTATTGCAGCAGTCACTTTAATGTTCCAATCGCAGGCATTGATTAAAAGTGAGTGACAGAGTGAATAAAAGAAAAATGACTCAACTGCATGTTGTCTACAAGAAACTCATTTTAAATGCAAAAGCCTAGACTAGAATAGAAGCGAGGCATAGTAGCACATCCCTCAAGGATCACAAGTTCAAGCCCAGCCTGTAAAACTTAGTGACTCAGTGAGAACTTGTCTCAAAATAAAAACTAAAAAGGGCTTGAAGTGTAGCTCAGTATGAAAGCCCTGAGTTCAATCCCCAGTACCATAAAATAAAATAAAATAAAATAAAAGCAAGCAAAAGGTTGAGAAGCTGACATGAATCAAATGAAAGCTGGGATGATTTATTAATTTCAAACACAGTAGACTTCAGAGCGAGGAAAATTACCATTGATAAAGAAGGGCATTACATAATGATAAAAACACTAATTATCCCTCAAAACTTAGCTTTTCAAATCTTTACTTATTTTGTTTTAGACAGGACAATAACAGATGGTGACAGAAAAGGGTGTGAAATAGGAATTGATTACAAAAAGTCAGGAGGAAACCATCAGATGGCTGTGTTCACCACCTTGACTGTGATGAAGGTTAAACAGGTACACAGATATGCCAAAATGTATCAAGTTGTATTCTTTAAGTATGCATATTGCATGCCACTTAAGGATATTTTAATTTTAAAAAATCTATTCCATCATTATCCTGCTCTGACTGAAAGTCACTATGTCTTTATCAAAGTCAAAGAAATTAAAGCACAGAGAGTTAAGTAATATACGCAAGACCATACAGCCAGTAAGTAGCAGTACTAGGATTTGAATTCGACTCCAAAGCACATGTTTTTAACCATTTCACCTGAGTGAATTAATCAAACCTTGTATTCCCAACCATCTCTGAGCCTGTGAAAGTTTACTGCGCTGAAGCAGCACAAGAGGACAGGTACACCATTGAGCAGTTCCCACAGACATTCTAGAAAAGGTCTAGGTTACTTCTGTCTCACAAAAATCAGCTTACAGCTCTGCTGCTGTGCTAGGGAAGTGATGTGAATGACACTTGTCTTTTGGGTCTAAAGTGGGACCTCCTTGATAGCCTCCCTCCTCCCTGTGCTGCACACACCCACACTGCCCTGAACCTGGCGTGCATCTTTAGCATGCCTGTGCACACACTCCCAATGCTATTACCAGTTAGTACACTGGAGAGATGGCCTGAGCACATGGACCACAGACAAGCAGACAGAGGGAAATGCACTCATGCAGTCTGGAGTCAGATGGCCTGGGGCCAAATACCAGTTCTGCCATATATGTGACTGGGGACAACCCACTGACCTTCTTGATACTCAGTTTTCTCAAATCTAAGTCTGGAACAGTGTACGTGCTTGCAGAATTATTGTGAGTTTTAAACAGGATGGAATGTCTCACACAGGTGCTGGCACATGCACAATAAATAGTGCTTCCTATCATTGCAGCAGCATCATTATCCTGGGGAAGGGATTTCACAGAGTAGCTTGTGAGACACTGGGACAGATCACACAGTGAATCCACTGTTACCTGTAAGAGAGCTTTAGAAAGGAGGGATACAGCCTGAAGTGTAGCTCAGTGGTAGAGCATTTGCCCAGCATGGTGAGGCCCTGGGTTCAGTCCCCATCACACACACACACACACACACACACACACACACACACACACACAGAGAGAGATAGAGAGAGAGGGAGAGGGAGAGAGAGAGAGAGAGAGAGAGAGAGAGAGAGAGAGAGAGAGAGAGAAGATTATGCCTCCAATGTTTGGACTGAGTTTGGAGCAGTCCTGCCAAGAGTAGGGAAAGGAAAAAGTTAGCTCAGTGTTTCATTCTGTAATGATGGCATACCTGATACTTCAAACATGAAGGCAAGGAGCAGCCTGTGTCCCAATTCTCAGGCATTTGGGCAGAAGGTACTCTTTGTGTCAAGGAGGGTTGATTTTTGGTCCTACCCAGGCCTTGGACCACTGAATAAAGCCCACCAGCATTAGGAAGGGCACTCTGCTTTACTCAGTCTATTGACTTAAATGGTAATACTTAATTAAATGTCAATATCATCCAAAAATGCCCTCACAGAACACCAGGAATAATGTTTGACCAAATACTGTATCTAAGCACCCTATGTTCCAGTTAAGTTGACATACAAAATTAACTATCCTTGTCAATTAGCACTCATATGTGACTTCTTAAACCATACTTATCTCCAAATAAAGACAATAACCAGGTTATGGTACCACCTAACATGATATAACAATCATGCGTATAACCAAAGCATGTACACTCTAATCTCTATCCCAGAAGAGGAAGTAAAGTCCTTTAGTAATGTTTCAACTTCTCTTTAACAGTCTGCAATTTAAATAACACTATAAAAAAGTTAATGATACTTTTTTTTAATTTTATTTTAAAGAGAATAAAACCAAGCAAAATAAAACAGAACAAAACCAATCAAAACAAACTGGTATAGGTGACACAGGACTTCAAAACAATACAAGATCAACAATGGTTACCATAATGCCTCTTGTTGTCTTCAAAATAGTTGTAGATTCCTTCAGACATAGTAAAAATCAAACAAAACAGAACAGAATAGAATCAATAAAAACAGAACAATGAATGCAATAAAGGACTTCAAAATAAGACAATAGTAAATCCCAAATGGCTACCATAATATATCTTGCTATCTTTGAAATAGCTGCCCATGCCATCAGATACAACAAAATCAAACAAAACAAAATAAAACCCAACCCAACAAAAGAATGAAAATGAAATGGGACTTCAGAACAAGATAATAGGGAATTAACAATGGCTACCACCTTCAGAAGGAAATTCCTCCATAGATGCCACATTGCATACTGTTATCCTGTGAATAGATGATCAGACCACCAGCCCTAGACCTGCAAAGTCAGTGAAACACCTAACACCACAAGCATTAAACTGCATTTCACCTCAATAGCTGTCGTCGCAGCCTGTGTTTCTCTGGATCAACCATTTGCTTACAGGAAAAGGGTAGGTTGGCTCTTCTTGTTTCCCAGCCTGTGTGCTGGAAGGGGCTAGAGTCTGGCTGTCCCCCCGATGGTGGCCTGCACATGGCACTGGTTCACAGGGAGGGCTTCCTTCTTGTTGACTTCTTGTTCTCTTCCCCCATAGTCCACGAATGGCACTGACTCACAGGAAAAGGCTAGGGTCTGGCTATTCCCCAGCAGGGGCAGCCCACATATAACACTGATTCACAGGGAGGGCTTCAAGTTAACAACACTTAAATACTACCTTATAAAGTCATTACATCTTAGTTACATGACAAGAACATACAAGAGGGGAAAAAACAAAGATATCTGGCATACACACTTGTATGGACAAATGTCCTCCATAAAAATAATTATGGTTGAAATACTCATGACAATTATAGTATCCTGATTCCTTTTTTTTTTTTTTTTTTTTTTTTTTTTTTGCGGCACCGAGGATCAAACTCACAATCTCATGCCTGCCAGATCAGGCACTTAAGCCACAGAGCCAAACTCCCAGCCCTAGTTTTTTGAGACAGGGTCACACCATGTAGCTCAGGCCAGCCTTGTTGTAGCCCAAGCCGGCCTTGAACTCACAATGCTCCTACCTCAGCTTCCCAAGTGCTGGGATTAAAGGCGTGCACCACCACACCCAGTTTATAGCATCCTGATTCTTAGGGACATTCCTATAGCTAGTCATATGGTCATAACCAGTGTTTATAACCACTTCTTCCAGTTATATTCCATTCACCTTCACCAAGCACCTCAGCTGGTCATGGTTCTTTACCTGATAGAGTGACCCAAACCTTTATTCTTAGAGTCTAGATCATTAGTAGTCCTGCCTAGATTGGGTCATTGACACAGGGCATGGTAATATCCTCAGGACTAGCCTCTATTCCAGACTGGCAGAAACAAAAGACAAAGAAAAGTCACAGAAACCAGGGGCAAATTTTTTTTTTACTGTGTCATTAGGGGTAATAGTAAGAGACATCACTCCCATTTCTACTTCTTGATCCCTAGACCTATTAGGCACCTCTCCTGACTCTGAGAGAAATAGCACCATATATTGGATACTGATGTAGAGCCCATACACTCATCTGAAGAACACTGCCCCATCCCTGCAAGTTATTCCCAACTAGCTGACACTTTATTGAGTACTGAAAAGGATATTCTAAGGTTCTATCCTTCCAGCTGCTTCAGCGTAGTGGGGCACATAGTAAGACCAGTGAGTTACATGAGCAGAGTCCATTGTGGCACTTCATTTGCCCTGGAATAAATTCTTTAAGGCTATGTGGAATACCATGACAGTAGATAAGGCATTCTATAAGTCCACAATAGTAGCGTTGGCAGAAACAATTCATTCAGGCAAATCAAATATATATCCAGAGTGTCTATTCTATTAGGAACAGAATGCTGCCCTTCAATAGTAGATATGACCACCAGGAACTGGCTGATTGTCCAAGGGAATAATGTCACCTCAGGGATTCAGTGTAGATCTCTGCGGCTGGCAGACTGGATACTCAGCAGTGGCTGTACCAGGTTAGTTGTGGTGAACGGAAGTCCATAGTACTGAGTCCATGTATCATCTCCATGGTTATGTTCTGGATCTAGAATACCCTCCAAAGACTCATCTGTTCAGAGGTTGGGCTTCTGGAAGGTGATCGGATCATCGGGGCACTGTACTCTTTAGTGGATTAATCTACTGATGTGTTCAGAGCCAAATGTGCTGTTAAGAGGTAGGGTCTAGTCAGAAGCAGTGAGTACACCTCCTCTCTGGCTCCTCCCTCCACTCTCTGCTTCCCAGCCATCATGACGTGAGCAGCTGTCCTCTACCTGGGCCCCCCCACCATACACTTTCTGCCTTGGAGGCAGCCAACCATGGGTTAAATTTGTGAGCCAAAATGAATCTCTCCTCCTTTCAATTGTGGGTGTCAGGTGTTTTGTCCAAGAGATTAAAAAAGAAAAGTGACTAAAACATCCACCCCTGCTACTATGGTCATTTTATCCCTGAGCCCATTAAGTGATGACAAGGGTGGCTGGGAAGGAGGCTGGCTGGTGTGTACTTGTGTCAGAAAGTTTTGAACCGCTGTGACAAATACCTGAGATAAACAAGTTTTAAAAAGGAAAGACAGATTTCATCTCACAGTTTCAGAGGCTTCAATCGATTGTCATTTGACTCCATTGTTTCTGTGTCTCTGACAAGTCAGAACAGCACGGCAGGAAGCGCACGCTGGAGTAAAGCGGTTCAATTCATAATGGCCAGGAAGCAAAGAGAGATGAAGAAGGAGGACTTGAGGTTCCAATTTTCCCTTCAAAGCATGTACCCCAATGTCCTAACTTCCTCACACTAGGTACCACCTCCTGAAGATTCCACCACTTCCCAGGAGCACCTTAGGCTCTTAACCAAACCTTTAGCATATCCTGTAGGGGACATTTAAGATTCATATCACAACACCACAGAACAGGTAATCTTATCTGCTTCATTATTAAAATCCTTCTCTGCTGGATAATTCTTTGGTGAGCATTCACATACAACACAAATATCTTTCCATTTTGTGCCCATTAAGAGAAGGCTATCTGAGGGCTGGGAGTTTGGCTCAGTGGTTTAAGCACCTGTCTGGCAGGCGTGAGGTTGTGAGTTTGATCCCCAGTGCTGCAAAAAAATAAAATAAAATAAAATAAAATAAGAGAAGTCTATCTGTATACCTCTTACCCAGATTCCCTTGCCACCATTTTCCAATTGCATTCATTCCCAATCTCTGACCATCCAGCCAAACAACTGGCTACAATCCATGAATTACTGTAGAGTCACTTGTTTGAGAATTTTTTTTCTCCAAGGAAATTGAGCAACCAAGTTTTCTGCTTGGAGTTCTGTCCATCAGAAGGATTTTATTTCACCGTCCTTCAGAAATAGGACTATAGAACTGCAGCTGTATACTTTGAGCTGATCCTTACATAGCCTGAGGATGATCTGTAAACCAGTTCCACTGTTAAATGATTGCAGGAAACACTCCATGAGGCCATCAGTGTAGGCTGGAAGAGGGGAGGCCAACAGCCTCTATAGATCACTAGTAAGTCATGAGGTGTTTTTCAAAGGGAGAGTCATTGTCCAAAAAGGACAGCAGGACTTTGCTCCAAAATCTAAGAACCTCCACTGTGATTCACTTATGAGAGCCCGGCAAAGGCTGCAAAGTGTCCCTGTCTGCCGCTGCCATTTCAAGAACCTGTGATCTGCTGGATCACATGGCACAGATGGCAGAGCTGTGGACACAGCAGCCTGGACCTGTTACAGGGCATTTTCTTCTGGCCCACCTTGAACTAGTACCTTTTTGTCCAGATACCCAAATGAGGCATATGTTGCCTTCAAAAATCTGAGGATACTCTCTCTCTCTCTCTCTCTCTCTCTCACACACACACACACACACACTTGCTTTTGCTCTCTGCCAGATGCAACAATTTATCCTTCATCTCAAAAGAAATACCTTCATCTATTCACACAAAATGGACCCCTAGAAATCCCAAAGCCCCTGAATTTTCCCACCTCTGACACACAAAGATCTTACCAGTAATTCTAGAGTAGTTGCCATTTCTTGCATACTACGTCTAATAAACCCAGCATCAAGAATATAATGGAACAGTGAGATATTTTGAGGAAGGAAAAGGTGATCAAGGTCCCTGTGAACAAAATTTATGATATAGAGTAGAAAGTTGGTATATACCTGAGGTAAGACTGTGATGATGTACAGGTAGCTTTAACAGTTAAAAGGAAACTGCTTCTAGTAGTCTTTGTTAAGGAGGACAGAGGAAAAAGCATTTTCTAAATTCAATGTGTAAATTGCTCAATTAATGAAATTACACCTGGTACAGCACCTTCAATTGGAGACATCACTGGTTACATTTGTAATAATCCATGGTCACTCACCAAGATCCACCTGTCTTCTGCACAGACCAAAAAAAATGCCTAATGGTGGCATTAATCTCTGCCATCCCTTCAGGAATGCAGTATTTTTTTAGGTGTAAATAGTTCTAATAGCTTCCACTTGGCTTTTTCCACCATAATAGCCCACTCTCCACAGGTTAGGAAGCCAATGTGAGGATTCTGTCAGTTATGAAGTATGTCTCCTTCATGCATGTCCAACCCTTTGGCTTACCTGTCCCTCACTGAGTGAAGAAAAACTATCTGCTTATTAACAACAAGCACCTGTCTTCACAGACACACACACACACACACACACACACACACATGCACGCACACACGTGGTATGTTAAAATACTACACTGGCGATATTTTTGTACTATGGGGTACGACTCAGTCAAAAAGAAGGATAAACTGGAGATTTTTATAGGTAAATGATTTCAACTTGAGAACAAACTCATTAGTGAAATAAATAAGACACACATGTATAAACATTGTATTGTTTCATTAGTGTGAGAAGCTGAAAGAAAAACATATATATATGTGTGTGTGTGTGTATATGTAGTTAAGATAGTTATACTACTGACTTCTCTGAGTTCACTGAAGAGAAAGACCTCTGCTGATATTGCTCAGACAATTGAATGCAAATGTCTTGTTCTCTGAGTGAATGATTTGGGGATGACAATGTGCAAGGTATGTACCATTGTTGCCCCGGTTGGCATGTTTTGAAATTTTGTTGTAGTTTTCTTCTTCTCCTTCTCCTTCTCCTTCTCCTTCTTCTTCTTCTTCTTCTCCTCTTCCTCCTCCTCCTCCACCTCCTCCTCTTTCTTCTTCTTTTCTTTTTATCCTTGAAATACAATGGATTTGAGAAAGAAAAAATACTACATCAGTAATCCCTGCATTTTACTCTCCAAGTCACACAGCCTATGTAACATCTGATACATGTGGATTTTCATGCACCTGTGTGTGGCAAGCACAGGAATTAGAGTTAGCACTGCCCTGAACTCTTCCCTACACAGCATTCCACTGTTGCCTAAGCAGTCTGCACTGAAGTACAATCCAATGGAGTTATGAAAAAAATCACACAATGTTAAAAGTTTACAGTCCTGTGCAATGGGACCACATACATCACACCTGTTGGATATGCCTAAATTTTTATTATGCATTTTAGAACTATGAAAATTACCACAGGATGTGTTCAGGTCTACACTGAACCCACTGTGAGATGGACCTGAGCTTCACAAGACCCAACTGTGATTGTGGACCACAGTAATAATTTAGGTGTCCTGTAAGGAGTGTCAATTCACAGCCAGTGGCCAGTAGTCCTTCATAGATCTGATTAATTTATTTTCCCAATGCACAGTTACTCAAGGAAAAAGCCATGGATCCCTTTGGGGAAGCTCAAGGGGAAAATTAACAGTATACATTTTCAGGGGTGTGCTGGGGGATCCTTCCTCTAGGAGACAAAGCCTCCCCTTTATTTAAGGAGTCCTGGGTCTGTAAATGGATCAAATCTGAGAATCTAAGGTCATATTTCTGTTTTTAGGATTCAGATTAGACTTTTGCTGACATAACCTAGATCTTTTGTGCTTATACCAATAAGGGAAGAATAGGTTTCCTATGTATTTCATTTCTAGAAACACCATGACCAAATAGATAAAAGAATAGGTCCGTGTGAGTTAACTATTCTAATTGCTGCTTTGATGCTGCTGTCCACTATAGTAACCACTCCTACCTTGCCTTTCAGAGTTAAGTGCCACCACTTGACCCCTACCACCCAGAAATAAATCTTTCCATGCAGAATGTTAGCCTATTCCAGTTTGATCCAATTCAAAATTATTTGAGCACCTACTGTTGCAGGACAAGTTACTTATGAACAACTTACCATGAGGGTTAAATATTATAAGAAAACTTATATAGTAAATGCACATTAAATACTCTTACTAGTAACAATTAAAAAAAGAAAAAAACAGGGTGTCCTCAAATTCATGGTACTCCTGCTTCACCCTCCTGACTGCTGACATTGCATGCACGCCTGTGCACTAGCCTAATCAATAAGAGATATTACAACGCTTGTTTATTCGGTTCTTCATCTTCTTCACAATCTCTCCAGGTCAGTCCAGGGTTCCTCAGAAAATTCTCAGCCTCTGACTGGGCACAGGCCAGTGACTTGGTAATATCTTCCTGTTACACTAAGACTACTCATAATTGTTCCAACTCTCAGCTCCCTGGATATCATCTAAGCTTCTGACCTTTACATATTTTTTTTCTTTGTCACCAGGCTGTGAACTGAAGCCACAAAACAAAAGGTACTATTTGCTCTGATTTTGTAGCTCTGATTTTCCTCCCACCTAGCACTTAATTTTCATTTGAATTTTTACAAAAAGAAAAAGGAAAAGTCTAGATTTCTTGAAGGGATCACATCCTTTTACCTTCAGAACTCCTGTTATAATGTAAATATCTTAAAACTATCAAACTAAGCAGGGCAGATTTTAAGCAAGTTTACAGATTGGGATTTTTGTAATATGTTACAGCTAAATGTCAGAACTGGATAATGTCAACATTGATCAAAATGGTCAGCTAAGAGCTGGCATGATGAGGAAATTACTTGAGTCTTCACATTCAGGAGCAATGTTCCATTAATAGATGTCAAAGTGTTAGCTAACAAAACTAAGTTTCTGAGCATATGTTGGAGGTTAGCTGATCAGCACTGAATTAATCATACTTTGGACAGTGGGTAGTCTATAAACACTCAGTTTACATCAAGGAAGAAAACTGATTTTATTTTCTTCTTTTGCTGTTGAAGTCCGACTGTATTTCTTGTCATATTTGAAATAAGTCCATTGGTTATGTTCTGTCTCCACCTTGTACATACTTCTGTGGCTAAAACTCACTGCCATGTATTCTGGCTATTTGGTTATCTGTCTCTTGGTTTACTGGTATCTGCAGGCCTGCAACAGAATAAGCAGGGCGTCTGGAGCAGAACATGTGTAGTTTTAAATCTTGGTCCTAGAACTTCTTGTGTCATCATTGATATATTTCTTAACTTCTCTGAGCCTCATAACACTGATTTCTTTTTTTTTTTTTTTTTGTGGAGGTGGGGGTGACAGGGTCTCTTTATGTAGTACAGGCTGGCCTTGAACTCACTTTGTAGCCTAGACTAGCCTTAAACTCACAGCAATCCTCCTGCTTCAACGTCCTATAATGTTGAGATCATAGGCGTGTGCCACCATGCCCAGTTGTAACACTGATTTCTAAAACAAACTTTTATATCTTCTTAGAAGTATTAATTAAGATTAAATGATATAAATTACTATATCCTGGTTTGTCAACAACAGAAGTAAAGTGTATAATTAAGATTAGTTGGTTAGAAGCAACAGAAATAGACTCTGACTAACTTGAGAAAAAAAGACACAAATAAATTTAATGTATAATGTGGGATTGGGTCCTAGATCAGAGGAGGAAATTATATAAAGAACATTATTGGGGTACTTGATATAGTCTGAAAAATGGACCATCTATTATAAAATAGTGTTAATCTTAAATATTCTGAATTTGATCATTATATTGCAACTGTGTAAGAGAATGTCCTTGATCTTAGGAAAT
>RJWM01029891.1:0-23846 GCA_004363535.1 Dasyprocta punctata | reverse complement strand
CCTCTAAACTCAAGGAAGCTGAACTGAATGAATGCCTATATAGAACTAAGAATACCTGTCTATTTAAACTGTATGAAATAGTGCTGACTTTTGTGGCTCTTAACTAAAAATTCATTTCCCTCACTCTTAAGCCTAAATCACATTCAATTCTCTTACTGTATGAAATGATTACAACTTGAAGACTTTTATAATCTAACTTTTGCTGATGACCTATATGCTTTAAAAAGATGAGCTGCCTTCTCCCTAAGAGAATTGGCAGTGGGGTTAATCCAGCTTATTTGAAAGGCCGCTGACTCCCCTTACCCTCCAAGTTGGCTTAATGCAGGCCATAGGTATAAGCATTTTTCTTAGAACCTTTGAAGTAAGTGAGGCTTTAAAGATCATCTAGTACAGTGTCCCCTTTGCTTCATGAATTTCATACACTTCCAAGTGAATCAGTCTTTTCCCAAGTGTACAAAAAGTACAAAAAATAACCTTGGAAAATCAGAAGTGCATGATTGGTATGTAGAAATAGAAGCATCTCCTATGTTAGCAGCTAGATGGAAAGAAAACATTTGTAATTTTGTTAAGTTTAAAAGATACTCTCATAACTGATTATTGAACTTTAAATATCCCATTTTGACCCATGCTAAACCAATACCTACTACATAAACACAGTTTATGCATCATTTATGTACATGTATGTATATGCATCCTATATGCATATGTATATCCAATCATATACATTCACACTAGTATTTCTACCAAAGAACAATACAGAAAAAATTCTTGATTCTTAAAGCAAAAATGCTTGATTTTAAATAATGTGTACATTATGGCAATTTCCTCCTTCTTAGTATATAAAATGCCAAATATTGAAGTTATCTAAATGCTTAATATGGAATTTCAACAGATCATATTTCAAAACAGTAGGCAGCTGGTCACCTTCTCTGAAACAGTGTCTTCACCTACCTTCTGGTTGACCCCTGCCCACTGAGTGCCCATTTTCAATGCTTTTTCTCATGCTTCCTCATCTTCTCAACTTCTCTGCAATGAAATTCAAGACCCTTTCTGCACTGCTTCTCTTGTATAGTTTTCCCCTCACTGATTCCATTTAATCTCAAGGCTTTAAATGCTACCTCTTCCTTGGTAATTTTAAATGTATAACTCCAACTTTGAAATCTAACCTGAACTTCCGACTCATTTATTCATCTATCTGCTTAATGTCTCCATTTAAAAGTGGTACAGTTTTGATCTAAATATTCTGCAGAGGTCTTTGTTACAGGGTTAGGTGTCAGCCTATGCTACTTTTGGGAGATGGTGGAATCTTTAAGGGTAGGAGTTTCTAGTGGAAGGAAGTTAGCACATTGAGGGTCATACTCCGGAAGGAGGTACTAAGGGTACAAAGCAATGAAGCCAAATGACTCTGAACTGAAATCTCTGAAGCCATAAGCCCAAAGAAAGCCTTTCTCCTTTAAGTTGATTTTCTCAGATATTTTGTAACAATAGTGGAAAACTAAAACAAACCATCTAATAGACATCTTGAATGTAACATACACAGACTGACCCTTAAAATATCCTTCTTTGAAAATCATCTCCTCTCTATTATTGGCAATTCCACTTTTCCAAACACAAAGAAAAACTCCAGGAATTGTCTCTAAATCCTTTCTTTCTCCAATAATCCATCTCCAACTTGTCAGCAAATTCTGCACACCATCACAAGAAATACAGAATTCAACCACCTCTCTCGTGTCCATCATTCCCACTGACATCCAAGGCACCTGCCTGGAGTATTTCAGTATCTTCCAAGAGAATCTCTCAGCTTCTTCCTCTTCTCAACAGTGTTGCAATCATTCTCAACTGAAATGATTTTTCCATCTTACCTAGTCTCTTGACAATGTATTTGGGAAGTTCTTATCTTATTCCAACATTGAATACTTCAGATTTACTGAAATCAGTTACTTAAGTTAGTTCACCTCTGCTAAACCCTTCAGTGAAGTCCTAACTTACCCAGTGGGAGCCATTTTCTTACAATAACCTAAATGTACACAGGTGCACATGTGCACACCATTTCTTCTCTGATCTTACTCTTCTTTTTCATTCAGCTCTTATCATATTGACCTCCTGGCTGAGTCTCAGAAACTCAATATGTCCTCTTGCTTCCCAGACTTCATACTAACGGTTCCTTCTAACCTTCTCCAGTCACAATACTTGCTCCCTCAATTTCTTTGCTCAAACATCACCTTCCTCTCTGCCCTGATCATTCTGCTTAGAAACCCAATAGCTTCCAATTCCCAGAACTCACAAGTCTCCTGCTGTGGTCTGACTCGTTGTGTCCTCTTGTAGGAAGACAATGTTCAAGTGAGTGATTGAACCTAAGTGCAGTAAGTAAAGGAACTTAGTGAACAGTTCCCATGCTCCTGGAATGCACAGTTAGAGTTTAGAGCAGAACCTATGGAACAACAGCCAGCAGAATTGGGAGTAAGTTACTGTCAGAGATGTTTGCTTTGGCCAATATGTTCTCTGTGTTCCATAAGACTGTTTAAACTAGGTCAAAGTGTGTCACACAAAAAACCATCCCATTCTGGCCCTGTACCCTGACAAAAATCCAATACAATATGTTGCAAAATGCTTTTCTTCTACATCTTTGTTTTCATGTTCTTGAGTTACAAATAAATAACTGAAGGGGTCTCAGTTGGTTACGGTTTCCCTGAGGCTCTCTTCTGCCCAAGGAGCAGCCCCTCTGAGTTCTCAATGATTGAATTAAATCTCATCTCCCAGAAATCTTTCTCACCCTCTGCACAACCATAGTTACACATTGTGACATCCATTCAGCATTCCTATGTGGAAATTTCATGATACTAGAAGGTAGAGTCTTTGAAAGTTGCTTAGATCACAAGGACAGAGCCCTCATAAGTGGATAAGTGGCCACTCTTAAAAAAAAAAAAAAAAAAAAAAAAAAAAAAAAGCACCAGGGAACTTTCTTGTCCCTTCTACAATGTGAGAACATAGCTATGAGCCATCTACAAAACAGGAAACTGACCGTGTTAGGCATATAATATTCTGGCAAATCTGCTCTTGAACATCTGTCCTCCACAACTGTGGAAAATAAATTTTTGTTGTTTTAAGCCACCTAGTCTATTACATGTTGCTACAGCACCAGTTAAGCAAGATACCTTCCCACTTTCATTTTTTCTTTTTCATTTATCCTTTCCAAATATATTTTAAAAGTCACAATTTGAAGCCGGGCGTGGTGGCGCACACCTTTAATCCCAGCACTCGGGAGGCTGAGGTAGGCGGAGCGTTGTGAGTTCAAGGCCGGCTTGGGCTACAACGCCAGCGTCAGGCCGGCCTGAGCTACATAGTGCGACCCTGCCTCAAAAAACCAGGGCTGGGAGTTTGGCTCAGTGCCTTAAGTGCCTGCCCTGGCAGGCGCGAGGTTGTTGAGTTCAATCCCTGGTGCCGCAAAAAGAAAAAAAAAAAAAAAGTCACAATTTGAGTTCTTTCCTGCCTACAAGAGTGCAAACTCCATGCAGGTAGTGATTCAGTCATTTTTGCTGGCATAGTTAGTCTCCATACCTGTGGGCTCTACACCAAAAGACTTGACCAACTGTACATCCAAACTATTCTTTTTTAAAAATGTCCCTGCGCTGACTATACAGCCTTTTCTTGTTATTATTGACGAAACAATATAGTATAACAAGTCTTCATATAGCATTTACATTATTTGTTATAATAAGTAATCTAGAGATAATTTAAAGTACACAGGAGAATGTGCACAAGTCATGTCTCCACTATGCCGTTGTATATAAAGGATGTGACCATCAGCAGATTTTGTTATCTAAGAGTGTTCTGGGATCAATCCCTCACTGGATACTGAGGGACAACTCTGCATCTCTATTACTGAAAACAATACCTCACAGTATTTAGTAAATTATTATTGATTGAATTCAAATATAAATTTTAAAGAGTTGATATGCAATAATACTTGGAGAATGTTGATTTTTAAATTATAGTCCTTGATTTTTAACACTTTGACATATTTTGAAAACTTTTTCAGCAACCTACTGAGAAAAGGAAAATCTATATATAAAATAAAGACTAGAGTTTAAGATCATGAATTTTTTTAATTCACTTTGATTCAATTTTGTACCTTTCTAGAAGCCAATGAATTCATTGTTTCTGACCTTGGACATAATTTCATATACCAATTCCCAACTTTTTTCAGCTTTAAAAAAATGTCTTTCTCATTAAACAAAAAGATACGAAAATCTAAGGTCACTTGTAAAACTATAATTTAATTATGAACAGTCATGAAGTTTGATACAGTTAAGTAGTTTACATAAAGACTATTCTAAAAATTTGTCTGACAACCATCCTAATGGAATTATTATCTTATTGAGTGTATATTGAATATTTGAGCTCAGATATTCAAAGAATGTTATGCTATTATTTAAAAATCAAGTGCACAATATTTACATATTTTATTTACTGTGTTGTATTATGGAACCAGGGTCAACAAGATTTTACAGTCTGTCTCTTTTCCATACACATACATGTACACCCAGGCACAAACACAAATGGTTTGAGAACTTCTACAACAAAAAGAAAAGATTTAATTCCATATCTGAAGAGAATGAAGACCAGAAAAATAAATTACACATTCAAAGGCAGAAAGATAACTAGAAGCAAAGTGGAAACTTTACCTAATTTTCAATACAATGCTCAGCTCATACACAGAAAAAGTACTGTTCTCCCAGGCATGATGATACACATACCTGTAATCTCAGCACTCAGGAGCCTTCAATATCAGTCTAGACTACATGGTAAGACCTTGTCTCAAGAATAAAAATAATTTTAAAACAAGAAAAGATACAAAAAGAAAAAGAGTACTGTTCTTTCAAAACACTATAAATTAATAGACAATGCCAATCGTGTTAAAAGAACTCTACACTGCTACCATCTACCATAGCTCACATCACAGTGGTCATAAAACTATAAAACAATAAAAAACTAGATGACTACAGTAAAAGAATTTCTGGAGAATTCAAAAGTGGAAATTCCAAAGGCCTGGTGTTTTCACCTCAATTGAAGAGAATTTTAGGGGTAAAGTTCAATCTGCAAATTGATCTCTTCTTTTCCTAAAAAAAAAAAAAAAAGCTATACATAGAACAACTTTCTCTTCCACAGATCATAATGATTCTCATGGACAGACCCTGGTGTTACTACTTCAATGCATGTCACTAGATAAGAACATTGAAGGAAAATCAGTGTCTTCATTCTCTTGCACTGAAGATGGACTAAGCCAAAGCATCAGGTTGTAAGTCATTCACATGAACTGAGGATTATACCCAGCATTAGCTTACTGCCAATGTCAAGAATATGTAACTTACCAAGCTATGATTCCAGAAATCTGGGAGACTGAGGCAGAAGGATCACAAGTTTGAACTTAGCAAGACTCTGTCTCAAAAATTAAAAAAAAAAAAATAAGATTAAAGGGTTGGAAATTTAGCTCAGTGCATAGGCACTGGGTTCAGTCCCCAGTACTGAAAAAAAAATGCACTACACAGGTAACTATGATGCACAGATACACAAAGAAGACAACTGAAAGCCCAGTTTTCCAGTTTCTTTTTGCCTCAGTTACATCCTCTGCCACAGAGCAATGAATTATTTCTCCAGATGAGATACAGTTTTCTCTCATATCAGCTAGGGAATATCTCTGAGTTTCAAGAAAATTATGTCCTGTTCAGGAAGATAAGGCACATAAATCCAGAGATTCTAGGTTTCTATACTGTAAATGTTCTAAATTAGAGGTATGCTACTTAAACATTCTACAACTTCATTTTCATCAAATATCACTCATAAGGTTCGTTATTAACATTTTTATAAGGACATTATACCTAGGCTCCAGTCTTCTCTCTTTCTTACAGATGACACTCATCTCCCCTTGGAGGAAGAGAAATAGATCACAGGCCACTTTCCTCTTTCCAGTGTTGATCTGCAAAGTGGCAGGTAAAAAATAACAGTGCCTGTTACTAAGCAAATATAGCACTTAGGGTTTGAAGCTTCAGCAAATATACAACAGTATCTAGCAATTCTCTGCAGTTTATGCAATATCTTCTTGGAGATCATTGTGAAAGAACCCAGAAATCAGGACTGCCATTTCTTTAATACCCATTTAACCAAACAGTACAAGCATTTAGTTTGGTTGATTTTGCAGGCCTGGGGCCGGCAGTCTGAGCATCTCTTTGGAGGATGACAGTATGCAATGTAGCAAATATGGGGGATTCCCTTCTGTCTTGTCTTTGAGGCTCAATATTGTTCTCACTGTTTTGCTTTATTCTGATTTTTTTTTTGCTTTATTTCATATTCTGTTTTGATTGGTTTTATTCTGTTTTGTTTTTGGTTTGATTTTACTATACCTGATGGAATGGTCAACTATTGTGAAGATAACAAGATATACTATAGTAGCTAAGGTTTTCCTGGTATCTTACTTTGAAGTTCTGTACCAGTTCTACTGCTTTGTTTTGATTGACTTTGTTCTATTATGTTTTGTTGGATTTTACTATCTTTAAAATAAAAATTTAAAAACAATACCCATTTAAAAGCTATTTATCTCATGTTAGTGGGACTGTCAACTAGTTATAATGCAAAACTATTGAAAAGAAATTTTAAAACTATTTGTGGCCTGTATGTGTTAGTCCTTGTTAAAGATAAAGGTTCATAAAGCTGGGTTTTTTTCAACACATTAACCAGTTGTAAAACACAGGCCTTTGTTAATACCAGCAAAGAATTTTAAGACAGACTATAAAGTGATGCAATTTGAAAAGCAATGTTTCTTTATGAAAGAGCTATTAAGTTGCTTGTAAAGTTGATCTAATTTAAAAAATTTTTTAAAGATTTTGTGCAAAAGGTAAACTTTTCAAAGTCACATTGCACAAGTTTGAAATAGCATAACAGCTCGGTAAATAATGCCCAAAACACAAGCAAACACAGTTTCTTGATAGTGCCAACAAAAAGCTTATGCCCTTAACATGGGACATCATTTATAATTGTTGTCTACAAAGTTATGAGTAAGTTAAACATGCACTGAATTGCATCTATTGCACAGGTTCTATTTTCTTCAAAAAAGTCTTCTTGTCATTCATAGGACTCAAGTTTAATGACTCCCTTTTGGAACTCCTACTTGCAGCAAGTGATTTGCCAAAACACTTGTAGTGTTGAGATTGTGGTACCCACTGTTGGTTTTTAAAAATGATGCTGTGTTTTTACTGGAGTGCAGTGAACTTCATACACTCTCAACATTTTTCATGAAGTTCTCTCAGGCACCATAAAGAGCAAAATAAACATACAAGGCCTTTGATCTCAAGAAAATTACAGTTTAAAAGAGTCAACAAACTGAGAAATCATCAACATGACTATTCCAATTGACCTAGCTGAACTGACAGATGTCATTGAATTGGACAATGATTTACAGGCCCATTCAAGTTACAAGGTCAAGGAGCAAATACGTAACATAAATAAAATAAGACAATTGTCATTCATGATGTTGATATTATGTACTATGTTATTAAGTCCCTAGAACTAAGTGCTATCCAATATATATTTTGGGTGGAAAAAACCACTCCCTTTCACTTATCAAAAGTCATATGAACCACTGCATAGAATATTGGAAGTATCTTGACTCTGAGTCTTCAATAAATATAATATGATTGCTGTGGTTTACATGACAGGCTCGATTTAGACATGACTCTCCCAATACCCAACCTGTCTGCCAGTAGAGGTATTCATTGTTCTCACCTCAGCACTGGTGCCCTCGGCAAACACAGGGTGTCATATAAAAGATAAGATGCAGCTCAAAATCTTCCAAACACTGGACATTGAAGATATCCAAACATTTACACTGGACGCCTCAAGGACTTTGCCCACTGAGGCAGGAGACATTCCAGAGAACTGTGACCATTGATGTTCACTAAGATCTTCCTGCTCTTAGAAGGCAATGTCCCTTGCCTTCTTTCAAGCCCCATAAAAAAAAAAAAAAAAAGAAAAGAAAAGAAAGAAAGCCTGCTTCTCTTTGCTCCCTACAGATGACCTTTTCACCATCTGCCTACCTGTGCTCAGGCACAATAAATTCCACATCATGTTGCATTTACACGAGCCTGGTAGTCTTGGCTGGTGTCTGCCTCACGCTGTTCCTACAGTTTGTACTGAGTTCATGTGTTGGAGCCTTGGTCAAGGGTAGTAAAGTAAGGGTGGTAGGACCATTAAATGACAGAGTCTAGTAGGAGATCATTGAGAGCACTATGAACAAAGAAATTAAGATAACTCTTCTCAAAAAGTGCTGTTATCAAAGAGCAACATTGGCCCCTTGTTATGGTTTGGATCTAGAATGCCCTCTCAAAGCCTCATGCACTCACAAGTGGGCTTTTAGCAGGTGATTGGATCATGGGGACACTATACTAAAACCAGAAGAGGCAGGTCACTGGAGGTATGATCTGGAAGGTTGCATCTCCAAGCGGCCCCCTTCACTCTCTGCTTCCTGTCTGCCATGACCTCAGCGGTTCTTCTCCCCAGAAAGCTCTTCCACCATGCAGTTTCTGCTGGTGTTGACTGACTGCAAGAACTGAGACTTCTGAAACTGTGAGCCAAAATAAACTTCTCCTTTAGTTTGTGAGTGTTGGGGTATCATGTCTCAGTGAGAAGAAAGTGACTCCAGTGCCCTTGTCTAGCTTCTTCACCCTATCTTCCTGTCTCCTATGATCTTTCTCTCTGGTGCTCCTGCCACTGAGATGCCCCTCACCAGAGGCCACAATCACCTGATCTGATTTTCAGCCTCCAAAACTGTGAGCTAACTGAATTTTTCTAGACATTACCAAGCCTTGGGCATTTTGTTGTAGCAAAAATAAATGGACTAATTCAATGATTGTGGCTTATAGTTTTGAAGTCCATGAGTCCTGTCCTTAGCCTTATATGCAGCAGGTTGTTAGGTAAAAATGGCCTAATAAACTTTATACCTGTAGCTATATAAAATACAAAAAAAAATGGCTTGTTTATGAGAATAGCAAAAACCATTTCAAACTCTTAAAAGGAACATTCAAAAATCTCAGGGAGTGTATCCATATATACTGATCATATATACTATCAAGTATTCTATGAGAAGCTGAACTAACTTTGGAAACATTTGAAGACTCACTGTCAGTGTCTCCCACCTTGTATGGCATACTGAAGACCAGGGATCCTCAAGCATTTGTCATGGGATATACCTTCCCACCCCTAACCACAGCAAAGAGAGTAATACTGAGGAGCTAAGATGCTAACCCTTAAAACAAGTAAAGCTTAAGCTGAATACTAAAGTTATGTAATTTTTTTCTCACTCTAAAAATAAAGAGAAAGAGGAAAAAATTCAGCTTGAGTCTTTTTTAATACCTCCTAATGGCAGAAGCATTTAAATTCCTTAACTGGTGCACAAGAGAGAGAGAGAAAGCAAGATGGGTAGAGATTTAAATTCAATTCCTTTCTTCTATTGTGTAAGACTACAGCATCAACAACTGGCAATTGAGAGAAGAGATACATCATTATACTTATTTATAGCATTAACTACTTTACATTCATCCACACAAGTGAAACTGTAAAAAAAAAAAAATGATAAAGGGAGTGTGTAGTTCTTTCATTAGCTTGTCTGTAATACTGGATTGGTCCATAAATTAATGTGTATAAGAAGATGAGGGGAAAAAAAGAATTCAAAGCTCTGCCATTGTAATTACAGCTCTTTAAATATCAAAAGACACAAAGAAAGATTTCTTTTGAAAAACCTACTGACTCTCTTGGCAAGACACTATTAATTACTTGCATAACTCTGCAGTTTGTACACCCAGAGCTATGGGTGACATTATTACATTAGCCAAGCTTTTAACGGTCCCCAGTGGTCTTGGTGTGTTTTTCTTTAAATTCTTGTTTACCAAGTTATCCTTCTGTAAACTTCAGCTTCCTGCTTGGAGAGAATGAGCAGAGCTCTGAGACAACAAGTAGCTTTGAGCCCCTCGCATTGTCTACAACTCACACAATTCAATTAAAGAAACTGTACCATGCGAATTATTAAATGAGGCTGGAGATTGCCATGAGCAATAATAATATCACAATCTTATCTAAAAACAAGACATATAGCTTCCATAAACAAACTGTTAATAAACCAACCACATGGGCAAAAGGAAAATACAAAATGGGCCTCTAATCTAAATTAATAGCTAAAGCCCCAGAGTAAAGAATATTTAGAATAGTTATTGCTTAGAAAACATTTGCCTCCAAATCTAGCTTTTATATATACACCTAATCAACATTTCTCTTTTAAACATCCATTGCATAGGAAAGTAAGAAGAGTTAAAATCTGGCCCCTGGCTTTATATTTTTGCAATAAATACAGTCTCTAGGGAACATCCTCCAAGCTGCTCTTGAGAAGAGAGAGGGAGTGTGTTGCTTGATAAAATGAAAACCTAAATCTAAAGCAGCAAGTTTGTCCCCTGCTATGCCCAAGTGCCAATTTTCAGCTTTAATCATGCACAAGAAAGTTTTGCAGATTTTTAAAATGCTAAATGTATTTATAACCAAGTTGAATTGGCCCATATCTATCAGGAGAGAGAGAAGCAGGTATAGCATGCAGCAGGTCAAAACCCAAATTGCCTGAAGAACCTCATGCTAAAAGGAAAAATGGTAGGTGGTCTTCCTCATAGTTTATCCAGTACATGGCCAAAGCTTAGGCTTACCTCAAGCCAGACCCCATAATAACTGTGTATGTCAAAGATTCAAAAATTGATTTGAAAGGTAACCCCACCACAAAGCCATTAAACCTGACATGATATTATTTAATAATACAAGTTGTTGTGTTCCTCCTAATTAACCAGCAGGCCAATTAACTATAAGTCTTGGCCAACAGCCAAATTCTATTGATATATCATGAAGCTTGATCCTGCAACAAAGTAGAACAGCTCCTGCTATAGTTTTAATATTTCCACCAAAACTCCAAAATGTAAATTCAATCCTCACTGTGAGATATTAAGAGGTGAGACCACAGGAGGTTCTTTAAGCGGTGATTAAGTCAGGAAAATTCTGGCCTCATGAATGGATTAATGGGTTATTTCACAAAGTGGCCTGTTATGGTTTGGCTCTGTTTCATGCATGTGTCTCTCTTAGTATGTGATGCCATGACCCCTCTTGGAACTCTGAGAAGTCTCCACTAGCAAGAAGGCCTGCACTAGATATAGTTCCTCAGTGTTGGACCTCCCAGCCTCCAAAATCATGAGATGAATAAACCTTTACTCTCTATAAATTACCTAGACTGTAATATTCAGTTACAGGAACAGAAAATGAACTAAGGCAATGCCTTTAAATTGTCAACCTAAGATAAACAGCAAAGAGATTGGCTCTCCAAAACAGTGAATTCTGGAATACCATGAGATTGCTATCCAGAATACACATGACATAGTAGACCATTAACAAATCCTGGGAAGCAAAGGAAGGCAAGATATTTAAAGACAAAATGAGGAGGATTACATAACTGTTTTGAAGCAATTATCTTTGATTATGAGTATTAAAAACAGTGGAGGTATTCATCCATTACAGGAAGAGTCAGTTTCTGGACAGGCATCTTTATAGAAGTAATGCATGGGCTGAGGATTTAGCTTAGCGTCATAAGCATCTGCCTGGCAAGTATGAGGTTGTAAGTTCGAAACCCAGTACCAAAAAGTAAATAAATAAATAAATAAGTAAATAAATAAGTAATGCTCGTATGAGGTTGTGGTTGACTTTCTGTGAAGTTGTAGTTCTCAGGTAGTTGTTGCAATAGTTGTTATCATAGGTATACTTATATGAGAGCCCTTCCTGACTCCATTTTGTTAGAGTTGAACATGAGTGCCTCCATCTTGGCAACTTTTCAAATCTTTTATGCTTCTAATCACATAAAAGAGTACAGGAATGTTTTGAAATTTGGAGGAATGGGAGAAGTCAAGAGAATGCAGGTGTATATCTGAAGATAAATTCATGCTAGTATAGATTAACCCAGTAACAGGGACTAAAAGTTAAAAATAGGTTTCAACATTTTTGTATTTGTTAATTTTCTGGGAGTAAACTAGTGTCTCCTATGAAATTTTTTAGCTGGTCAACATTTTGTCAGTGTTCTGATACCACTCCTTCATTTTACAGTTGAGGAAACAGACAGGAAATATGTATGGTTTGTTCAAATTTTCATAAATAATTAGTGGTAGAGTTAAGACTCAAATCCTGATTCATCTGCTACTCAAGGATTCTCTATTATGCTAAAGAAAGAATAAATTGGTGAGTATTTATTCTCCCTGAAGCAAAAAGTTGTTGTTTTGTTTTGTCTTTTTGCCACATTAGTCATGTTCTATCTAAGGAACTATAAAAAGAAATGAAGAAATCAAAAGCCAAACATAAATGTACTATATGGGAGATTTTCTTTTAAAGACTATCTGAAGGAGGAATAAGAGTCACAAATTAAATCATTTCACTTTCTTACTTAAAACATTTCAGTGACTTTTGTAGCTGTGATGATGAAATCTGAATTCTGTCCTGGTCTTCCAGGTACTGCCCCAGGATCTGTGTCTACCAAGTGTTTCCTGTATCCATCTCCTAAATCACCACATGTCTAGAGCATCAGGCTTTTTTTAGTTGATGGTGGTAGTTCATTATCATCTCCTCCCTAGATTGTAAATGTAGTTTTTATCTTCTTGTGCAACTAATCCCAGTGCCTTACTCAGAACACATAAATAGTGTTCAGTAAATATATGTTGAATAAATGAATGAAGCCATATATGTAAAAATGCTTGGAAATTTTCCAGGATATAAACCAATAGTAAACTGTTAGATGTTTCTTGTATTTACTTCTTACTACATTTAGAATCTGATTCTTACATACAACTTCAAAGGGACAGATCTATGACTTAAAGTAGCACATATTGTATTGTATAATCACATCTTGATGAGCCAGGGTAATTAAAAAAGAACTAACACTATCATTAACACATCTTCTGCACTAACAAAACTAAGCATTCTTAGATCAATCATTTATTGAAGAAACAGAGTCTATTTCTTGTACCAGTAAAGAAAGAGGAAAGGAATTAACAATTTCATTCCTTTCATTTCCCATCTTTGCTGCAGCCAAGGTACTCTTGGTTCACACACAGTCCTCTTCTGGGGAGGGATGGGTATAATGGCAGATATAATGTCACTGCTTCCTCTCTGAACATAGTTTGATTTATTGAGCTGAATTTCTGCCAAGTATCCTCTCCAGGAAATATAAAAGGGACCTCAAGACATTAGCCAAACAGAAATCTGGGATATCTGAATTTTTATCCTGTAATCCCAGCACTCAGGAGGCTGAGGCAGGAGGATCACTGTGAGTTTGAGGCCAACCTGGGCTACATAGTAAGCTCAGAGCTAGCATGAACTACATAGTGAGACCCTGTCTCACAAAAAAAATTAAATAAATAAACAAAGAAATAGTCTGTAAAACACTTTTTTAAAACACTGAAAGAATCAGCATGTAAAAGATGGGGTATGAGAGGTCCCAGAATTTAACTTCAAAGTTTAATAAAGCCTATAAGATTATGTTAGCTAAAATATTGGCCTATGATGTCTACAATTATGCTATTAAGAAGAACACACTACAAGGTTTATCCTTAGCATATAAAATCACTTATATTTTCCATAAATTGTTAATAACTTTATTTAATTATTGTTACTTATTTTGTGCTTGAATGTTGGTTCTGTAAGAGTGGGGTTCTCATTCATCTTGCTCCTCTCTGGATCTCAGGAAACACATATTCTCTGGGAACTAGCAGAAAATACAAACTTGTTGAGTGAATGAATATTTGAACTGGTTTTGAAGAGGCTGAGTGGAGGAGGCATGAAAAGCAGAAGAAAAGCATGGCTGTGGCCTGGAAGCAACAGAGGACCCGACATATTTGAGGGTAGAGAAGCCTGGAGTTTCTGGACCAAGGTTCATAAAGAAAATGAAAGCACAATTTATGTGGGAGTGGGTTAGCTCACATAATCCTTGACAAGTAAAGAGGTTCAGCCTCCATTCTATAAGCAAGGAATCTTTTAGAGGTTACTGAGAGGGACACCAGTAAACACAGGTCTCAAGTTTGGAAACATCATGGACTTGAGTATGAATGAAAAGTTTTGAACAAGACAGGAAGTAGGAAGATTCATTAGAATGTTTTGGATTCATTTTTTAAAAATATGTCCTGTGTGTACTTGAGAAAGAGCAGAAATCAAGATATTTGCCCTCAAGAAAATGATAGCCAGTGGATAGATAGCTACATAAACAGGCCATGCCAGCACAACATGGTAAGCGTAGTAAGTGGAGTGAACACAGAATATGAGCTGTGCAAGAAGAGAGACTTTGAATTCAGTTTTATTTGCTAGTGACATATCCTGATACCAAAGATGCACCAAGTATTAGTACAGTAAAGCAGAAGGGAAGTCCAGGAAGAAAGGAAAACATAGTCCAGGGACGGCAGAGATTTAGTCCCAGAGGGGAGACAGGGAATGCCATGGGAACAGAAAGCCTGAAGGCAATTGAGGCATTCCAATCCCAGTATCATAAAGACTCTGGAAGTGTAAGTGCAAAGGGTATAGAAGAGAACCAGAACTCCATGCCTTTCTTCAGCTCTCTCAATAGACTATATCTTTCATCTCCATAACCCCTCTTCATGACTGATCCTAGGTAACTGGTATGTTTTGGATGTTGTTTGTCTCCCAAAGTTCATGTGCTGGAAGCTTTGTCCCCGTGTGACAGTGTAAACTTGATGGAACCTTTGAGAGGTGTAGCCTGGTGGAAGGTGGTTAGGGAAAGGGAGCACTGTCCTTGAAAGGAATGAATGCTAGTCTCATGGAGTTAGTTCTCATCAGAGCAAGTTAACATAAGACTAGTGTGTCTGGCTCCTCCTTGATCTCTTGTTTCCTATATATCCATGTGAGCTCTTCCTCACAGACTTCTACCACTGTGATTCTGTTCACTATGAAACCCTCCCCAGGGTTAAGTCCCTGATATCACGCTGATACAATGCTCTTGATCCTTCAGAACTGTGAACTAAATAAACCTCCTTTCTTTATAAACTACCAAACTTCAAGTATGTTCTTATAGTAATACATCATGAACTAAAACAATAGTCACTATTTGAATTCCCATAACCAGGGATTAATTTTGTCTAGTTCTAAATTTTATATAAGTAGAACCATAGAATATGCTCTACTTTTTTAATCTGATGGTACTTACTCAGGTATCATATATCAAGCCATCTGTTTCATATCTGTGTACGTTACCACATGCATGGCTTGTGCAATTTTCAAAGTGCAGATAGAAAAGGAAAACTTAAAATAACTACTAAGCTATATTTCTCAGGGTAGTAGTTTCTCAAGAAGTCAACAAGGGTTGCATTTTAAAGTGTTCTGTTATGGAATAAGCTTGGAAAATGACAGGTTAAGTAGAGTGAAAACCAATTCATTCTTTGAGTCTTCTCTGAGCTCTAACTATATTAAGTAAGCACCATGAATCTGCAAAAAAGTGATAAACATCTAGAATTTCTGACAGCTTTTCCAGTGACATATTTCTCAGAACTCAGATATTAAAGAATTCACTGTGGAAGTGTTCTAGACTGTGGGAAATGGATTGTATTAAACAGACCTACTCCATCCCGTGAGGTAATTCTCTTGGGCATTTGGAATTTGAAATATCAATGGGTAAATCCATCAGGGACCAAGTGTCCAGCAGGTAGTTGAAATCTAGGAATAGGGCATTCCAAGTTCCATTAGGCCTAGACACATATTTTGAACTTTCTGACATACAGGCAATGTTAGAAAATCTGTTGATAAATATGGATTACACCCCCAGGGTAGAGAAAGCTCATGACATGCTCCCAAGTCCCAAAAGTTAGCTGGGCAAAGGGAAAAGGACCAGAGAAGTAACAAATGAAGAGGTGTGATAAAGCTGATACAAGAATAGAGTTCTATTCCTCCAGGCAAAAATACAGGTTCAATCTCATTTCTTTCACACTTTAGGCCTTTTGCTCAAAGCTTTTCCCAGCAGCCAGAGCTCAGAGCTCCTCAAATGTCTTTAGAGGTTCAGTCACAGGAGTCAGATTTTATAGGACTCTTAACTAGGAAGAGAAGCTTAATCCAAAATATAACATGCATTTTTCAGAGTCTACAAATTTTAAACAAATGCATAGGTCTAATATAAAAACACTTCTTGAAGTCTAAAACTGCCTTTATAAATGGCAAGAGGACAACATGCTGTGGTTCACTTATCTTTTGTCCTCTAAAGAACCAAAGCAATTTTCAAATGGTTTCACATGTTTAAAATATTAGGCATATTACATACTCAGTACTACTTCTCAATGATATTTATACTATTAGAAACATACTTTGCCCTTATATTAGCAGATATATTAGATTTACACATAAAATACAGCAAAAATTGTTTTGATACTAAGGTAAAAGTTAAGCAAAAGTAAAGAGGAAGTGGTGGTGTGATAAAAATTCTCCTAATATTTAATGAAAAATTTGAGAAAACAAACTTTTGTAATACTGAAGAGATCATCAATAAATATCTTATATCTTCCAACGGACTAAGCTAGGAACAGTCAAGAATGTCATTCATTTTAACCATCTTTCAAAAAGATCTTATAATATTGCCATCTGTTGGCATATGACAGATACAGCATTCCAACGGTGCAGATAATGAAGCAAAAATACAGAAAATTAAGGGACAGATGTGAAAAAGTCACACACTCATTTGGTTTAGCATTTCACATCTGTTCTCTGTGAAACTTCCCTTTAACACAAATCTAATTCCTGGATTCAGTACCTTGAAATCTTATGCTATGCAGCAACATGCCTATAACTGACTAAAGATCCATCCATCCTTACACATCATGTGTTTTCTCTTCAATATTGAGAAGGCTCTATCTACACCTCAGTTGCTGCCATCCAAGAAAAATCCACATACGTCTACATAGGTGTACTGCATTTGTATATTCATACTTATAAAAAAATTGCTCACTGGAATTTGAAATTAAATATGATAAGAAACAGAAAGAAGTTAATAATTGTCTGTATATTCTACATTCCATTTTAAAATTATGCACATTTTTGACCAGCAAACAGATAAAAGTAGCCCAAATACTAACTAGTTCTTGCGCAGTGTATAAACCTGTTCATTTAAACAACAAATATTCTTTCAATACTTTCAAAAATTTGAACCATATGAATATGTTTCCTATTCAAACAATTTATTTAAAAATACCATGCATTGAATAATTATTTCAGAGAACCTCACACATGCTTGCTGCAGGTGAAACCTTTCTATGCCCCTTTCCATTGTGGAGATCAACATTGTGATGATCACCATTTTCCAGCAAGGAGCCCACAGATGACAGAGATCCCCACCTACATTCCTGATAGCATGAGGGTTCCTAGCAGAATATTTACAAATTGCATCTCCATTAAACAATCATATTTTTGACAGGAATAAAAGCCTATTTTCAATCATTTGGATAACAGCCTTGTAAGTTAACAGAGCCAAGAAACCTTGCTCTCCTTTCAAAGTGTCTGTCCACTGCTTAATTTTGGTAAAATGCCTGCCTGTTATTTGTTTTTCTGAAAGCATTGACATCAGGGAGCTGTGCACCTCAGACTAATGTGAATTTAATATGGAAATCCTGCTTTTCAACCAAATGAGGGCCAATGACATCACAAGCTTCAAGACAAAAGGCTTTACAGTAGTTTCCTTGGAGAAAAGTGACAGGAGCATTAAACTATGGCAGGGCACATGGCGGAAGACTTATGCTGATCTCAGAATCTCCTGTATTCAGTAGTCAGCACCATATCTGAATAGAAAGCAGCAACGTCTTGCTCATACACTATCAAACATCTTGATTCAAGTTTATGCAAATTTAGTAACATTTAATGAAGATAATTTACATCCATAATAAGGACTAAAGAATTTTTTTCCCCTTTTAAAGGACTTAGTGCATTACTTAGACTTGAGGAAAACTTGTCAATATTAGGGTCACAATTCTGAGACCTGCCAGCCTGAGTTCCCCCAGGCTTTGTATCTTACTAGCTATTTGACAAAGGATAAGTTGTCCAATCACTCCAACCCATATCTTCACTTGGGACATGAAAAGCATAAAATTAATCTGATAGCTTGTCAGGAGGTTGAATCATAAAAGACAAAGCACAGAGCCTGCCCCAGAGTCCAAACTCAATATTTGTTAATTATTTGTATTATCCTTTGTTCTTCGGCATAACATTTCAAGGTAAAAGTTACTGAGTTCATTTTACAGGGAAGGAAACTGAGGCACAGAAATTTTCAGAAACAAAAAGAAATGTGATATCATGCAAGGTCCTGCTGGCTCTGGATCCTGCAATCTTTTTTTTTTTTTAATCACTTAAAAGAAATTTAATAAACTGTTTTTCTTTTATTTTAAAGAGTGTATAACAGAATAAAACCAATCAAAACAAACCAGTGTAGGAGATACAGGACTTCAAAACATTATGAAATCAACAGTAGTTACCATATTGCCTTTTGATGTCTTCAAAATAGCTGCAGATAGCTTCAAACATACTAAAAATCAAACAGAACAGAATAGAATAGAAACAATAAAAACAAAACAATGAATGCAATAAAGGATTTCAAAACAAGCCAATATTAAATCCAAAATTGCTGCCATAATATATCTTGCTATCCTTGAAATAGCTTCTTTCTGCCATCATATTTAACATAATCAAACAAAACAAAAGAGAATACCCAACCCAACAAAACAATGGAAATGATATAGGACCTCAAAACACGACCATAGGGAATCAACAATGGCTGCAACCCTCAGAAGGAGATCCCCCCTAGATGTCACTGCGTACTAATATCCTCTGAACCTATGATCAGACCACTGGCCCTAGACTTGCAATGTTAGTGAAACAACAAAGCATCACAGGCATCCAATTGCATTTCACCTCAATAGCTATCATCACAGCCTGCGTTTCTCTGGATAAGCTGGTCACTTATGGGGGCGGGGGTACTTCTTGTTTGCCAGCCCATGCACCAGAATGGGCTGGAGTCTGGCTGTTCCCAGTCTGGCCATGGCCCTTGCATGGCGCTGGTTCCCAGGCTGGGCTTGTTTGCTGCTGCAGCCATTGTTCTCTCTAACCCCCAGATCCTGCAATCTTTCTACTAGACCATACTCCTCCTCAGGAAGCAGACTGGGGATGGTTATTTCCTGCAGCTGCAGATGCATCTGCTGAAAACACCCTCATCACCAAGTGGAGCTTTCACACCTTTGTCACCAGAAACTGGGGAAACTGGGGCACTACTTCTGACTGTAGTAATCAGAGTACCAGTGAAAATCTTCCTGGGAGCAACTTCCTCAGACAAAGCAGAGGTGACTAATTACCTGTGAAATAAAAACTACTTTATACCACATCCTCCTCAGCCCCTCTGTGCAGCATAAGAAAAAAAGCTCTGAGCAGAGAAGTATTTTCCTTCAGATGGCTGATCTATAAAGGGTGTTGAGAGGAGTAGATATGAACATTCAATATTATGTACCCTGTTTCCTGCCAGAATTTTTTTTTTAGTTATTCATTATAATTGGATCTATTGTTTTATAAACAAAGTAAAAAACAAAACTAAGTAGTTGTGGGCTTGCTTTTATTCCTGGAGAAAATTCTTCTACCTAGTGATGTGATGTGCCCTGAAAAACCAGGGGGAACAAATGGATGCTGAGTTGGATACATAATGAGTGTGGTGGCTCACATTTCAGACTTTACACTGTCTTCATCACACAACAGGGAAATAAAATTCTCCAGACTATCAAATATGACAAGTCTGCAGTGACAGTTAATCCTTTTTATTTCTTGTCATTAAATGTGCTCTGCATCACTATAATATGTAATAATTGTCCATGAAATGGATGGCTTCAGACTGACTGACTTTCAGTGGAGGGGAAATAATAGAGATTTGTGATATGGAGATGTTAGTCGTGATGAGGAGGAGGAAGAGGATGAGACAATATTTTTGGAATGTCTTCCTTCGAAGAGCTAAAGGCTGACAATTAAAAGGCTTTGACTATAGTCAGCAAACAAGAATTCTACAATCAGTTTTTAATTAAACCTTTGCAATATATAATTTATCTTTATCCAATTTCTTCAAGGTTCCTCTGAGTAGCATGTGTCACAGTACAGATTAGAAGACCCATGCCATAACAGTCATTGATTTTCCTACTGACACATGGAGAAATGGAAGTAGGCCCATGTGATAAGGCTTTTCCCTGATGGCTTGCTACTCACAACCACAGCACTGCATTCAGCTTCCTAGAAGTGAAGTTAGCTTCATCACACATTCCACCAGTATCTACATGAGCCCTCATCATACCATTTCCAGGTGCTGGAAAGGGCCTATGAAAGACACAAGTCCCAGACATGTATCTGATAAACTTACCATTTTAAAGTATAAAATTATCAAGTGAACTGGCCTCTTTAATACAGTAAAATGGGTGGGACAGTTGGATAAATATGAGGTCCAGTGTGAGCACAGGACCTTACCCACTCAGAGAGGGCCATGAGATAATTTCCCAAAAGGAAAGCCACCTAAAGT
Organism: Dasyprocta punctata; assembly: GCA_004363535.1. Taxonomy (NCBI): domain Eukaryota; kingdom Metazoa; phylum Chordata; class Mammalia; order Rodentia; family Dasyproctidae; genus Dasyprocta; species Dasyprocta punctata. Next base: position 3,199 of record RJWM01029891.1, on the reverse strand, counting down.
GAGACCCGAAGTTTCAATAGGTGATATCCAGGTAAAGAGGGTATCCAAAGGATAAGTACCTTAGGCTTAAGGAACTCAGACAAAAACACCAAGGTGAGAAACAAGCTTGGAGTACTAGATGAATGGCCATTGACCCAGGATGCCTGCTGAAAGGAACAGGAGAGAATGAAGACAACTGAGGCCCAAGAGCCAAGAAGATGACAAACAAAAAATGAAAGCTTTGGGTGGTATTTGGTCTAAGGGTAATGTTAAGCTGTCAAAAGGTTGCAAGACATGGAAGTCATGTAAGTACACTAACATTTTAGAAATAAAATAATGCAACACAGGGTCCAACGAGGACCTGTGGCAATCAGGAGGCCAGTACAAAGCTCTGTGAAAAAATAGGATGACTTAAATTGCAGCATTTAACATGGTGATACAAAGGAGATGTTGAATAAATGGTGTCTACTGGTAATAACTCTAATAATGTGATGTTAAAAAAAGGATGAATGAGGTGTATTTGGAAGAAGAGGATATATATACCTGATGGTTCTTTAACTGTGGGAGATGAGAAGACAGAAACAGTTAAAGATGATGTGTTAGTCAGCTTTTCATTACCGTTACAAACTACCTGGGAAAAACAACTTTTAAAAGGTTTGTTTTGAGGTAGCTTTGTTTTGACTAACAGTTTCAGAGCTTTCGGTCCATTATCACTGTTTCCATTGCTGTAAGCCTGACATGAGACAGGATACCATAGCAGAAGGGAATGGCTGAGGAAAACTGCTTATCTTATGGCAGCAAGAAAGCAGATAGCTAAGGAAAGAGTCAGAGAGAAAAGGGCCAGGGACCAGATATAGTTCCCAAATGATATTACACCCCCATAACATACCCCCTTCAACTAGGTCCCACCTCCTATTTCCATCGCTTCCCAATAATGCCACCAAATTGCAAAGTCATCAATGGATTAAGCCTCTGGTGAAATTAGAGCCTTTATAATTGAATCACTTCCCCAGAAGTCCATCAGCTGATAACCAAGTCTTCAACACAAGAGTTTTGGGGGACGTTTCAAATCTAAACCTTAACAGATGGCAGGAATTTTCTAAGTATATCAACTAAAATTTGGGCCATACTAATCACTATCCTAGAGGTATGGGGAGATTTTGGAGAGTTCCAGATAAAGAAGTTTATTGGTATTATTTAAGGACATGTTTCACTCAAAGTGGGCAGTTAATTTTAACCTGTAAAGTCAGTGGCACTTGTTACATTTACAAAATTGCAAAACTGTTACCATATTCAGCTTCAGAACATTTCATCACCCCAAAACCAAACTTTATACCCAATAAGCAGTCAAACCCTTTCTTTGCCTCTTCTAAGATCTTGACAAACATTAATCTGATTTCTGTCCATATGGATTCCAGATAGTTCATTAAATGTAACTATGTACAATATGTAGTATAAGCTAAACAGTGAAATACTATTCAATCACCAGAAGGAATGAAATACTAATACACACTACATGTTTCAACCTTGAAAAATATTATGCTGAGTGAAAGAAGTTAAGCATGAAGGCCACATGCTATATGCTCCATGTATGAGAAATACCCCCAATAGGCAAATCTGTTGAGGGCAATTTTGCAGTTGTCAGGGTCTGTGAGGAAGGGAGGAGTAAGGAGTAATTCCTTAATGGATACAAAATTTCCATCTGGAGTGGTGAAAAAGTTTTGAAACAAGATAGTAGTTGTGCAATATCGTAAATGTGCTTAATGTCACTTAATTTTATACTTTAAAATAGTAAGTTTATCAGATATGTGTTTTAGCACAATGAAAGAAAAACTAGTACATTATTGATACATCCTCTGTCTTCTTTAAAGATAGGACTTCTTACCTTTGAAGCACATAGAAGCTCTCTGATGGCTCCCACAGACTCTAGGGTCCACTGCTTCTGGATAAGAATCATTTCTCCTCCTCCTAATAGACATGTGACTTTTCATGAGTCATTCAACATTCATAATTCATCCTTTATCTATAAAATGAGACTGATGGCATTATCTGCATAAGGAGACATCACAAACGCTACGTGAAATACTGCATGCATATATTAAATGTGATCCTTGACACACAAAATATGTCCTAAAATAGTAGCTATAATAATATAAATAATAAAATAAAATTATCACAATTATTGTTTCATGGCCACATTGACTGGTCTTTATAATGAACCCACAAAGGATAGACATGCAGGGTCTCTCCCAGATATTGTTGAAGTGGATCTAATGAGTTATTTTTCCTTACACACATGCTGTGAATTTGGATGTAATAGCCTAAGAGTTGTTAGCAGCCATGTGAAAGTCAGTCCACCAAAAGGACCCAGCATGAGCACATGGAGCAAGGTCCATTGAAGGACAGTTGTTGATTCTAAGGGCCCAGGACCCGGCCACATAATCTAATGAATTCCCCAATGTGACATAAGTGAATTCAAGTTTTATTTCAATTCAAAGTGAATTTACAGCCAAAGAGTGCTGAGTGAGGTAATGGTTGCCTAGCAAGACCTGTCAAGCACTGAAGTGGGGATTTTCAGCAGGCAGCTGTACCTATGGGCTAAAGGAACGAATCCAAGACAGAAACAGGAACTTAGGGGCCTCAGTTCACAAGAAGTAACAAGTCTATGACATTAAATACAATCATCTAGAGAGAAGGTACAGAATGAGAAGATAAGACATCATAAAACCAAACTACAGGGAACAGAAGTATTTAAGGTGTATCCAGAGAGTAAGATGAGAAAGCAAGACAGAAAAGAACAGTGAGCAAGTATTACCTCACAGAAGCACAGGATGCTTGTGCTGTAGAGGACGATGTGATAGAAACCACCACCCAGATCTCCCCATGGGACTGAAGCATCATGTTCCCACCTCGAGAGCTGTGGTGGCAGACTACTCGGATCTGCCCTGGTTGAATCCATAAGTCTATGAAATCAAAATTGGCACTGGTGGTAACATAAAAATAGAGTCCTTTTAACAGTCACCAAGAACAAGAGAGCCATGCAGGGATCTGACAGGGCAAGTGAGAAAAGCAGGTAGATCTAAAGCTTGAGGGAGCACTGAGAATACTTCTGTCCATCCTGTGATTCCGGTGCTAGGGTAGTTTTCTTGTACACCAGCACCCAGATCTATCCATGGGAAAATATAATATAGAGTATGTAGAATAATATTTACATGATGTG